>JAABKJ010000393.1:0-51042 GCA_011634705.1 Andricus grossulariae | reverse complement strand
GTATTTTAAATTGTGTTTGTTTCCCAAATTCTGGGAGACACGACTTTCCTCTACTCAAGCACGTCCGCGACTGATTTAGAGAATAAAGGGTATCCATGTGTCAAAGGTAGGTTTACGATCACGTCTTTTTTTAAGTTAACTGTTGGAAACATTGAGTGCTTTAAGTAATCTGATATAATTAGAAGTAATCCGATATAAGCCGAAATAATCCACCTCCGCTGAACAATTATTATTATTATCCTTTTGGGGTAAGCGTGACTCAATCGTTTATTCCGCTACACTGCTCCGACTCAGGCATTTCTAGCAATCACCCCAGGTAAAGAGCTTTACGAAGTCATCATATCTCGTAGAACACACAAAATTAAGCAAACTTACTGATAATCACATATTAAGATCCATACTCTTTACTCTAATCACATCCACCAAGTAAAGCTTTCCACCCGGGCCCATTAGTATCTAAGATCTATTGTTTCAGGTGTCTCTCACACTCTCCATCACACATTTCTTATAAACTATTTGTCACAACACTTTCCAGTCCTAGCATACAACTTTAGCTTCCTTATTATTATTATGAATATTAAAGTATAAATTCAGTTGCACTTTTCTGGAAGTAAGGTCGATTATTAATTCAAAATCCCTTGAGACTGCAAGGCTTCTAAAGCCTTGGAATGTTGAAAATCAAGCAACGGCCTGACACAAAGCGAAATGCAAATTTGCGTTGCGATGCAATTCTCATCTGAGCAGCGATAGCTTCAATCACATTAAATTTATATTATTTTCTAACCTCCAGGGTATTTCCCCTATCATAACTCAAGATTTTGTTACTAAACGCCCCACTGGCTTGATCATATTTGACAATCGTATTCGGAAATTTCGAACTAATATTTTCATCAGCACCATCTATAAATTATTCATGATAATTTTGACTTCAATATGTTTTGTCTGGAAACATTTCCGATTATTCGAGGAACTTTCCGGACCAACTGCTGCTTTACACTGTAAACAATTTCGGGAGTATTCACTATCCATCGGCATGGAATATTCCCAAATTTTGTTAGGGAAAATACTTTGTCCGAAAAATAGGTATTTTTCCCCAAACATTTTTGTGGAAAATCCCAAAAAATTTCATACAGTGTACCTTTATGGATCAGTTATGCATAAATTTGTTAGCGAATATCAGAAAAATATTGTTATTCGTTCGCATTTTTCAAAAAAGAATATCATAAATTATTTGAAAATGATTTTCAAACGCGTGATGCTCAATTCAAATATAATTCATTTTTGATGACTTAGTTTTATGAAATTAATTTGATTCTCCAGTTTTTAAACGAAGTTTAGAATTATTTAATTTTCAATGATTCAAATTTTGATTCATTTTTTGTTGTTGAAATTTTCAATTGAAAAGCACACAATTTTTAAAGTTTTAACAATAATTATACTTTAAAAGTTTATAATTTTGTATATTCTTCAATTTTTAATGGCGAAAATGACAGTAATTTTTTACAGAAACTAAATACCATAATATGGTATTTATCAATAATATATTTATTGTCATTTACATTTCTATAGATAAAAATAAATAAATAGAATATTATTTGATAATTATCATTGATTAATATATTATTAATATTAATTATTATTATAATTCTAAATATAATTTTAATTTAAAATCGTAGTATCTAATGCGTAATTCTAAAACAGTTTAATTTTTTATGTAGAAACTAGAGTTTTTTTTTTGCTTCAAAAGCTCAAAATCAAAAATATTTGTAATGAAATGTCTCAATTTTTTAAGGTTTTTAATTTTAGCTTAATAGTCAATTTCAAATTTAATAATTTTAGACTTGAATATTATCTTAAATTTTTCATCATTTTGAAATGTAAAATATTTAAACTCAAAAATTTTCAATTCCGAACACTTTTAGTTCGAAATTATACAATTTCATTTCCTTTGTATCCTAAGCCATTTAATTTTTAAAATTCTAATCCTGAAATTTTCAATTTTTTAAACGTTTTGAAATATTACTATTTCCCCAATTTTAATCCGCAATTTTTCAATTTCTACATTCTTGTATTAAAAATTGAATTGTCCAATTTTGACCATTTTGAATTGTAAATGCAACAGATTCAAGTCCTTTTTAATGAATTTGTCAAATTTTCAAATTATTGTTCTGAAATGTTTTAACTTTGAGAGTTACTAATTTGAAATTATTCAATTTTGAACGTTCATCTTTATAAATTATACAAATTCAATTCCTTTTCATTTCATTTTAAATGTTGTGCTTCAAAGGCCTCCAATGCGAAATCATTAATTGTTAATTATTGTTCCAACAGATTTTTGAACTTTATTATTTATTATTATCATTATACCATTAAGCCATATCCCTTTCAGGGTAAGCATGAATCACTCGGCAACTATTGATTAGACATAGCTGAAATCTTCAAAAATCTTTTTGAATTTTCTCAAGAATCTTAGTGAAATTATATTTATAGAATTTTGAAATACAAATAAACTTTTAAAAAAAGTGTGTAGCAGTGGGGCCACTGGCATAGTGATGGAGTAGTGGGGATTTCTCATAGTAAGAGATTGCAGTGAGGGAGAGAGGGGAGCATATACATGCTTTGCTTAGCGTGAGAATAGTGGGGATATCGAAGAGGAATCTTTAGAGCAATTGCGAATCGCCGCACAAAAGGGAGACGCGATTAAAGAGAGAAGGTATAGTAAGTATAGTTGTAAGAGAGAGAGAGACAGAATCTTCCGTTAGAGAGAGACAGAGACTTCCGTTCGTACGTTCGGTCGTTTTTTTCAATTCACTCCCGTCCCAAAAGAAGTTTCACTTCAATAAATATTTTTTCGAAATTTTTGGTTTGTATTAGGAATTATTTTTTCAATCAAGTTGAAAAATTGCGCGCGATTGATGATGCTAGTGAATTTAAAAGTATTCAAGTTGAAGTGAATTCAACTTTAAGGCAGTTGTGCCAAAAATCAGGTTCTTAGAAGAAAAAAAACGGTATTATCCGTCATGTCTTATGAGAAAACAAACATCTTTTATGAAAAAAGTTCAAGACTTACATAAGACACTTATTTTAAGAATAGTTTTTGTAACATAATTGTGTCCTACTGTCGATTCTTACCAATTAAAAAAAAATTGAATTGTAATGAATCGTGGCTTATTTTTTCGGAGAAAATGTTTCCTATAACCCTACTTTTTCCAATTTTAAAAATATATAAATAATCTTCAAATATAGTTATCTGTTAACAAGATTTTTTCTTTTCCAAAAATACTTGTAACAATTTCAGCTGTAGAAAAATTTACTTTCTAAAGTGGGAGCAGAGTAGAGAATCAAGTGAGAATTGATTGAAATTCAACCATTTTTCAAAAGTTTGTAAGAAGCGATAGTAAGAAATAATTCAATTATTGCAAAATCATTGTTACGATAAATGTTCTTCGCAAGCTTGAAAATTTGGTCATTAAAAATAATGTTTTTTATGTGAAATGACATCACCAATAATATTATTTCGATTATTAAGTGATAGAATAACTATTTTTTTCAGTGATCTGATTTTTGGCATGACAACCACCTATAAGACATACAAGATGAAAAGCTCTTGATTTTCTTTGATATCAGGAAACTATCGAAAATTTAAAAAATATGGATTGAAGGCTCAGGTATTTTTTCCCATATTCTCTTCATCACTCTTCGAAGTGTTTTTAGCTAATAAAAATTCCATTCGCGGCTTTAGGCGTGGTATGTAGTTTCCTCGAGGGTGCTGTAATTTAACCAACAGTGACACGCGATGCACGATGATTTATACTCGTACGTGAAGAAATTGCCAGTCCATCCTTCGACCTAGTAAGAATCTAATCAGTTCTTCCTCGTTGCGGTCGAAAAAAAATTAGATTGTCGATTTTAATATTTATAGGTCAGTTATATCGAATGTTGAGTGGAAACGTTGGCGCGCGGAACCGGAAGTTATGTATTCTGCCTTGATTTCCGTGAGACTTTTGCCTCTCAGATATTGGCTCTTTCGCTCAGATGATTTATTTCAATCGAATCTAAGAAGCTTAATTTTCTTCTATCGGATAAATAAAAATTATTATGAAAGATATTCCATTATTATTATCACTTCTTATGCAAAACATACAAACGCATGAGCAATTTATTTTCTTGAAAATAATGCTGAATAATAGTGCTTATAAACTATAAAAAAAGTATCTATATATGTATATTTATTTATAGATCTATAACTCAAAATTTTTTTCATGTTTTTTTTATTTTAAAAAATCGTCTTATATGATAACACTTTTTGGAAAAATACAGTATAATAGAAAATTGTTTGATTTCACAGAAATATTGCTGAAAAAAATAAAGAAGTCATAGCTAACACACTAATTTTTAACATATTACTGAAAATTTTCTTCAATAATATACAATAGTGGGAAAAGTTTCGAATTTTTAAAAAAAAATTTGTTCGTAATAAAAATAAATTTCAGTAATATTACCAATCAATCTATAATCATTTTGAGTTTGATTGATCCACCCTAGTCTATACGCTATAACCATCTTCAACGCTTTCTTTTTGAAATTTCTGTGAAAATTTCCAATGAGATGTGGTATGTTTTTTTCACGTCGTGAAAACTTGGAACGGAAAGCATAAAATTTTATGAGTTTTAAAATTAAATAACGAGTTGTTCCACCGGAAGAGTAAATGTTTCAAAAGTTTGAGAGTAAATTGAAAATGATGTATATTTGAACATAAGAATGAGGTTTCCTAGGATAAATATTCGATTTTCCTTCAATTTTACATGATTTTCTGAGAGCTTGCGACAAATATTTGTGTGCATTTCCGTGTCAGGAGAGCTTACTATTATTGCAAAGATGCTAGCAATAAACGTCCCAAGTTTCCCCGGAAAGATGAGACGTCAACTTTTGATATTTGATCGCTTCCCGTTTTACAGCAAGTACTTTATTCTACGTTATCGTCAAATAAAGGGAAGTGCTCGTATATCACGAAAAGACGCAAAATTCCATTTTCATTCTTCACTTTTACTTTAATAACAAAAAAACTATAAACTTTCTAAGTCAGGGAAATCGTCAATGTCACTACAAGTAATAATAATTATCATTATTGTTAATTCGAGAGTGAAGTATTGTTTGAATCTCGATTCACAAATTGAAAATGAATTAACTTTGACGACTCAGTTTCATGATGCTAATTTGAAAATTCTTTAATTTTTAAACGAAGTCTGAAATTGCTTGTATGATTTTCAAAGCTTTTGGAAGTATCCAATTTGAATTTTTCAAATGTCAGGAGAATTTCAATATTAAATTTTTCAAAATTTCATATGAAAAGCCTTGATCCTCAGTTTAAAATTATTCCTTGTTAGATTTAAATATTCTAGACTGTTTGGCTTTGATTTGAGCCAGTTTTAAATTTTATAATTTTAGATTTAAATATTCTAAATTGTTTGGGTTCAATACCAATCAGCTTTGAAATTAATAATTCCAGATTTAAATATATTTAATTATTTGGATTCAATTTGAAACGTGTGAAATTGTCTGGTTTTTTATTAAATTCTTTCATATTGTTGAACATAATAATAAAAGACTTGATACTTGCGTAATTTTGAGTGTAAAGGATATGTAATTCAACAATTTCAAAATGCCTCGAGAAAAAAATAAAAACAATGAAAGATTAGGAAAATAATTTTTCACGATTCAACCCTATAAATGCAAAAATTACAAAACCGGGCATTGAAAATCGAATTATCTTTCAATTGAAAATTTTCCCAAACATTGAACATTAAAGGATCAACGTTAATAAAACAATTTCGAATTGAAAGGCTCAAAATTGTCCAATTTTTAGTATAAGATTTGAATAAATGAATCATTCACAATTGAAAAATATTTTATTGCAAAATTTCTAGAATGAATTCATGAAGTATTAAAAATTAAACCATTTAAAAATAAAAAGTTAAAAATTGTGTTGCTTAAAATCAAAATATCTTTAATATTGAATTTTGACAGTTTTAGAGTTGTGAATTTCCATTTTCAACCCTAAATTTTTCATTTTTCCCTTTCATATGTTTTAATTTTGCAGTTAAGATTGAAATGATTGAATTTTCAAAAGTATACTTAAGTATTTGAAAGAGATACATTTTCAAAGAATTCAAATTTACAACAAATTTAATTTATTTAAATTTTTAAGTAATTGAAATATCAAAGGGGTTGAGTATAAAAATGTTTTAATATCGCAATTCTTGGCGATGAACAATTTTTTCAGTTTCAATGAAGTTTGGATTCATTTAATTTGCAACGTTCCGTAGTAAAATTTTTTCATTTTTAATATTTAACATTTGAAATTACTTTTCATTTTTATTATATTCTTTAAATTCAAATCTAAATGGAATTTATAATTTTTTATGTCATAAATATATAAAATTCTAGAATTACAGAAGAGCTGCTTTTGAGACATTCAATTTAGTTTTTAATTTCCAACTGTCAAACTGTAATCGATTCGAATTGAAGATTGATAAAATTCAAAAGTTTTCAATTTTTAATTAGACATTCGATTTTTAACGTTTTCAACAAAAAATAATTCAATTTCACTACCTTTTAATTTTAAATCATCCAATTTTCAAAGTTCTCATCTGAAAATATTCAATTTGTAACGTGTTGAAATTCTCCTATTTTGAATTTTCATTTTGAATTCATTCAAAACAAAATTTATAAGTTTTGAACGTTTTGAATCAGAAAAAGAAATATTTAACTTCTTTCAAATGAAATTGTCAAGTTTTCAAAATCTTAGTCTAAATTCTTTTAAATTTGAGTGCTTCTGATTTGCAAGTTCAATACCTCCTTATTCCATTCAAAATTATGTCCTTTTTCAAAATTTTACCTGATTTAAAATTATTTAACTTGGAACGTTTTCAATTCAAAATCGTTCAATATATTTATTTTCAATATCAAACGCTTTCAATTCGAAATCATTCATGATTAAGTATTGTTCAAAACATTATTAAAAATTAGTTTTCAAGAATATAATTTCCAAAAGTATTTTTCAATCTTTGTCCCCGATATTTCATACAGAGTTGAAAATTTGTAAAATTAAATGAAAGGCGCAAAGGAATGTTTCTATGGCCCTAAAATTTTGGAATTACAAAAAAAAATTTGGGAAGCAAACAAAAGTTTTAGGAAAGACAAAAAATAGGCCAATACGGAAAAATTAAACTACTATAGCAAGTTATTTTTTGCTATCCCAGCAGACTTATCTTGCCTTTTCTTTTCTGCAAGGGGCGTTCTGCACCAATTCGACCATCGATTTTCCGCCCCCATCACATACCTCTGTAATTCAGAGAAATCCTGGAAATTCTGATAAAACCTTTACCTAATTGCAGCTTTACAATTTGAAATATATCTTTCCCAAAGGAATGTGGTTTTAGGAAACTGGCTTTTGCTCTGTCCATTTATTATTTGGCGCAGATATAAATTTATTGACTAGAAAGTTCAGATTGTAAATCTCGAATTTTAAGATATTTCAAACTGAAACAGACTCCATATAAATCGAAAAAAAATTGCAAGGTCCTAATCCCTAATTTTTGAAGGTTAAAAATTTGGAATTTGCGAAAACAAATTCCTGACATTTGACATTCATATTCAATTTTTTTTAATCATGCATTTTTATACGCAGAAATGTTGTAAACAAATAGTTGTGGAATTGTGAAAATTAGATGTTGCATCAAGTATGTCAATGTACGTACAGAGGATTGGAACAAAAAATATTAAATAAAATAGACAATTCAAAATTTTTTGAAAATCTCTCATGTTTTCAATCAGTAAAAGTTCTAGAGGTTTATAAATATTGTATAATGATCTACTGATTCTAAAAATCTGAAAACTCGAGAGTAATTAATTCGAGTGAATTCGACTTACTTTCATTGATTCCTAATGAGTTTCCAAGCGAAAGGAATGTAAAAATACAAAAAATAGAGTGTGCTTTTCCGAGTGAAAAGCTCTTCGCAAACATTTTTACCACAGTTTTAATTTATCTCGATTTGCTATTTCAAAAATTAAAAAAGATATCTAACGTCAGGTACGAATAAGCAAGAAAGAAATGAACCAGAAAATTAGTAAAATAAAAAAGTAAAAAAATTTATCAGAAAATTACTCAACACAGGCTTCAAGTCTTCAAGTTTGAAAAATTTTAAAGAGTACTCGAACTTAATTTTCATTTTAAATTATAGATAGTTTGCGTAATTCTAAAACAGTTTAATTGTTGAGGTCTTATATCTAATGTTTTTTGCTTCAAAAGCTCAAATCCGAAAATATTTTCTTTCAAATTTTTTAATTTTTGGGGGGTTTAGTATTTTAACAATTTCAACCAATATACCAAGAAAATCCAGCATCTTCTAATTAAATTCTTACCTAGTCAACATCAATCAACATCAGCTAATTATACAGCACAGTTGAAGGAAGCTTCAACAATGGAATAAGCCAACTATACAGATGGGTTCTTGTAAATGGACCAGTATATACCAACAAAATTCAACATTTTCTAATTTGCTTAATAATGGATTTCCAATTTCTTTATATTTTCATTGTTACGAAATAAAAATCCACGCTTTTAAATGTATATGTTGTTTCCTTTATCATTCAATTATTGTTACTTTAATTTGGAATTCTCTACTTTTAATTGTAGATGTTTGTAGGATATTCAGCAGAGAATCTGACGAACAATTCAAATTGGTCGCCATCAAAGTTTGGACATTGAAACCAAAACTGGTTTCCCAAGTAATTGTGTCAGTTTGCTTGTCTCCGAAATGTGATAATAATCGCCCGAACCGAATATGGTATCGGTGCCAATCAAAGTGGACCTGCATGAACAAGATCCATACATTGGTGATGAAAGGCGAATTTCAATGGTCGATATGAGAAAACTAAGGGTGAGAAATATAAATGAGTTCGGTAGTTAATATCGTCGAGAATGGAAGAACAATTGAGAGGAATCGAAGCGGAATGACCTTATGGCCTATTTGTGAGAGAAACCTGCAGTCGCCGGGCCGTTAAATCCAGTTACCACAATTTCATCGAGAAAGAGAGGGATGGATATCCGGTGAATCCTATAGCCTCTAACCTCACCTTTAACCCTCGATCACAGGATTTGATTTACACTGAGTCGTTCTCGCTCATAGGAGTCAAAAAGCCTCATCGTAAATCTTGCTAGCGACCACCCCTTATCATCAATAGATAAAGCCAATGCGTTTTCCCTCCACCTCTATCATATATAGGATACTTTTGCTTCCTTGTACCAACATTGCATTTTTTGTTTGCATTTCCAAAACGCCTTCTATATTTCTTTATTATCTGATTTTTATATACACGGAAAAATATATAAGCTGTCTATACTGTCAGATTAGAGATAACTATGCAAGAGAAGATCACTCAAACGGTAGATCATTCATAATAGGTAATTCATAAAATCAATTATTTACCGTTTTTAATTTTTTAAAGAAACATTTTCAATGTTCGTTTTTCGCGCTTTTCATCGAGGAGTAGGTCATCGCTTTTGGTGAACATGGTGAATAATTTGAAATAAAAAAATACTTCCTCTTGCATAATTGTCAAGTATCACTGGTGGACTTCAAACTCCAATGGTTTTCATGAGGTGAAATAGCGAAAATTATTCGAACAATTGCGAAAAATGATCGCACCGAGATTTAGTGACACTATCGTATTTCGGTTGGTAGAGAACATCTCTTGCCAAACCTAACCCAACCAAAGTGACAGTGGTTAGTATTATTTTTCTATGTTCTGTGAAATTGTTTCTAGGTTCATCCAGTGATATCAATTAAAATAAACAATTATCAATGTGACCTACTCTTTCTGACAGTTATCCAATATTATTGAATTATTAAATCTATTAGCTTGGATTAATTCAGTTTTTACTCATTTTTTTTTTTTTACAAAATGGATTTATCATGTTTTGTTCGCTTACTCCACAAATGTTGTACTAAATATTGTAATCAAGAGCTTTCATCATTTTTTGCACATAGTCTATCAAATTCAAATGGCCTACTCTTTAAAGTGACCTATTCTTGCATATTTTCTCCTACTCAACTCATTGAGAGAACATGACTTAAATAAAATATCATATTTTTTTAGACAGCTTCACACTTTATGGCACGGATTTTCCATTCCTTAAATTTCTGAAAATTTTTTTTTTTTAATTGACGAGCAATTGGTGCCAAACTTCAGAACATCGCAAAATACATTTTTTAAACTATCTCGATAGTGCAACAAATGAGATTGCTCACGCAAAGAAAATTGCTTTGTTTCCAAGATGCCTTGACATCGAATCGGTTTCTATAATTTGAATAAAAAATTCTACAAGAGAGTCAACTTTTTTTCAAATGATAAATTTCATATTGTGATCTTTATCCGATTTTTGTAGATAATATTTTCATCTCTCTCAAATTTATTCTTTTGTTTCTTAGGTAAATCGAACTTTCCCTTATCAATAAAGACGATTCATTATAACAAAATTTTTTTACTTGTTTGGTTCGACTTTATATATTTATATAATTAACTGCTCAAAACTCAGCAATTAGTAATAACAATATTCAAATTAGTTTGACATAATTCTTCATTTTCTACATTAGATTAAAATAATTGAATTTTCAAAATCATAAAGTACAATTTCAAAATTCATTACTTTCAACAATTCAGTTTCAAGATCATAATTTAAAAATTCTTTGGATTTTAAACGAAGTTTAAAACTGTTTAATTAATAACGCTTCAAGTTTGAATGCATTAATTTTGAAAGTCTCGAATTAAAAAGCATATGATTTTCAAAGTTTCTAGAATAATTAAACTTTAAAGGGTTACAATAATTAAAATTATTCAATTCTGACCGGTCAAAATCAAAGCAATTGTTTTTGACAGAAAACACATTTTTTAGTAAAAAAAAATATCCAATCACTTTGATGTCACTTAATACTACCTGATATGATACTTGCTAATAATATATTTATCTTTTTTAAATGTCTATAATTTCAAATAAAAATTATAGTTTCGAATGCGCAGTTTTGAAGCAGTTTAATTTTTGAGGGCTTAAAACTAAAATTTATTCTCTTTAAAAGCTTAAATTCGCAAATATTAGGCATGAAATTTCTTAATTTTTTCGAGGTTTCTAATTTAAAACTTCACAATGTTGTAGTTTCATACTCAAATATAAAAATATTCAGCACAATTTCACTATTCAATTTTTGAAAATTACAAAATTTCATGTTGAAAGCCTTGATATTCAGTTTTGAATTTATTAATTTCTCATTTAAATATTCTAAATTTTTTGGTTTTATATTTCAAACGTACGAAATTGTCTTGTTTTTTGATACTTGATAGTTGCACAATTTTCAGTTTAAAGGATTTGTAATTCAACAATGATGAATTAAATGCCTCTCGAATAAATTAAAATCAATACAAAATTGAGACAACAATTTCCAAAATTCAAAATTTAAAAGTTACGAGATTTTAAACTAGACATACAAAATTGATTTTTTTAATTTCTAAATATTCCAAAATATGAAAAATTTCAAACTCAGTTCAAAAGAAAAACAATTTCGGGTGGAATTTCAAATATTAGAATCATATATAACAATCTTGTTTTGTATTACTTTTTTCTATTTTTAATTTGCAATGTAATGTCTTAAAATTGTCTTGTTTTTAATTGAAGATTTAAAAACATGAATCATTAAAATGTTTTTAAATATATAATTGAAAATTTGTTTGGTTCTAAACTTGCACGTTCAAAGGTGAATTTTTTATCTTCCCCTTTTATAAGTTTTAATTTTTTAATTATAATTGAAATTGTTGAATTTTGATAATATTATTCGTTTCGAATTGAAAAGTATTCAAATTTAAAAGTTTTCAATTTTGAGATTTGATTAAAAAATTTTCAATCTCAAACACTATAAAATTTAATTTATTTAATTTTAAACGGTTTTATTTCGAAATGATGTAATATCAATTCCTTTTTATTATATTTGAAACAATTTTTTTTTTCAATTTTACCCAATCTAAAATTGTTCTATTTGGATTGTTTTCAGTGACAAATCGTTCAATACCTTTTTTTCAATTTCCAAACGCTTCCAATTTCAAAATTAATAATTATTAATAGTTTCAATTTTTTCTTCAAAAATCGAGCTTATCGTTATAACTACTGAAAATTTCTTTATTTTATTCTAGCATTTCGCTTAAACTTAACTTAAATCCCGAAATTCAGTTTTACCCGCTAATCAAATCAAAAATATAACTTTTGTTGAAAATTAAAAATACTTTTCGATCGAAATTGGAAAATATTCGAAAAGTCTCTGAATAAGCAATAGAGTCGGTTCATTTTTGCTTCAAAAGCTTTTAGCAATAATATAAAGTTTACCTAAATTATTCAGTGAACGCTCAGTACTTAATTGCGATACGAGCTGTCTGTTAATATTGAATAGCTGTCATGTTCAAGCTTCAAGCCTGATTAAATTTTGTCCAATTTTAATGCAAAAATAGTTTTATTTGTCAAAAATTTGAGTTGTGTTTTAGCTGCACTTATTAGTTGTCGAAACTGAATTTCCCAACTTATTTAAGCGATTCATTAAAATGAAATAAAAAATTAGTAGATACATTGGCAAGCTTGACTTTTGAAAAAAAATTAATGATGCTTTCTATATAATACTATAAATTTCAATAATAAATCAATTTTGAAGCATCTTTTTCTATCATTCTTATCATAATTTAATATATCATAATAAATGAATCATAATGTTAACTAATTCATATTTATAGAGTTGTAAAGTTGACAAGGAAATATCTCAAATGCAACAATCTCCAAACCAAATGTTAAACACTAAACCATTTTAAATAAAGCGGTCGAGGTTGAAACATTGTAAACTGAAAATCTCTTCAAAATTGAACAGTTTAAAACAGAAAATATTTATGATAGAAAATTACTATCATATTAACAAATATGACGATGCTAAATTCGTGAAATTATATATTTTCAATTTGGAAATTAAAACAATTGAGCCTTTATGCATTTCATGTTCAACATCGTTTTTAATTATTGGGTTTAATTACATTTTGAAAAATTTTAACTAGATCCTCGGATTGTTAAAAAAATCGATTTTTGAAATGTAGTTTTATCAATTAGTTATCCAATGGAATTAAACAATCAGAAGGAATGAAATTTGTCGCTACTTTTGTAATAAATTTGATATTTGTTAAATCCTTCCTTACTTTCCAAAAAATGTTTAATTTTTTCACCAGTTTAGAAATTTATGATCTTCATAAATATTTGAACGAAAGTATCAAAGGATATTGTGCTTTGGTTAACATTCTCCAAATAGAATTGAATGACTTTCCAAATAAAATATTTCATACTTCAAAGACTTCAGACATTTAAAAAAATTGTACAGTCAAGTTTGTATACCATTAAAAAGTAAATAAATTTATGAATTATTAGAAAAATTTCGTAATTTTTCAGTTTAAATTTTCATGCAATTTTCAGATTTTCCAACCTAGAAAAGTTGCATGAAAATGTAGAACAGGTAGAACAAATTATCCTAAAATTTTCGTCACTCTATTTTTTCCGGGATTAAAAATTGAGGTTGTTTTAGCAAGCAGTTTCGCATTTTTTCAAAAATAAACCTCGTTTTTTGTCCCAAAGCATTCATACGTGCCGAGTATCGTTCCTATTTTAGAAATTGGCTTCCTAAGTAATATCCGTGAAACGAACAATATTTACATTTCATCCGGCACAACTAGAATGGCTGTAAATTTACTTTTAGTAAAAGCGCAGTCACAATCGATATTTATGGTTCCTCACAGGATATGCGTGTTTTAGTTTTTACTCATATCGAGATCCAAGTCAAGATGTGTGTAAAAATAAAAAAGTTAGAATTGTTCGATTTTGGATTAAAATGAAAAGTAATGTACGAAAAATACAAAACAAAAAAAATCTTTTTCTATTCATATCAATTAAAGTTAGTGTACAAATAAGTATTTGTGAGATGAAGATATACGCTCTAATTTTATGATTATATAATATTATATTAAATAACCATTTTTCTATATAAACCATTTAAGGTATATTCTGAGTCAAACTAACAATTAAATCTGCTTCACTATAATTTCATTACTATTATTTGTTTATAATAAGATTTATTTTTGTTAAATAAATACAATGTCTCGATTATCCTGATAATACTCATTTTTTCCATAGTCTTATATTATAAGTTAATTGCATGAATTAATTTTATTAAAACACTCAATTTTTATTTATGTTGATTATATGTTTAGAAACAATTTTCATGTTGCAAACATTATATCAAAAATAAAATATTACTTTAAATTTAATGAAAATCAGTTTTTAATTAAAAAATAAGGGAAATATCGATTATTTTTATTTTTCAATTAACTTTAGTCATTGCAAATAAATTTTGTATTACCGGGCGACAAGGTTCTGGAATAAAATTTTTATTATTTTAAAGAATATTTTGTCTAAACTCGTTATTTCGGTCAAATAAAGACACTTTGTGTGTAAATCAAATCTCACGTCATAAAGTCTATTTAATAATATTAAATCATTATTATTATTGAATTTATATTAAAAAATTAAACTCTTGAGCCATACAATTAAAGAAAAAATTTTGCTGAATGAAATAAAAACTAAGGGACATTTAAAAAGTGATTATAACACTACAAGTATAATTGTAGAAATGTCGAAAATGTAACGGTTTTCTTTAAAATTACAATTATTTGGTTACAAATTGGATCATTTGTTCAAAATTTGTCTTTTTTCGGTAGAAATGTAATATTTTTTGTTAAAAATGCAACGTTTTGGTTGACACCTAATCTCATTTAGTTTAGGATTAAACCGACTTGTTGGAAATGCGTATTTTTTATTTAAATCATCTGTTTTAAATTTAAATCTTTCTTGGTTGAAATATCAAGTATTACATTTTTCGTTGAAAATTCATTGTTTTTGGCTGGAAATAAATTTTATTCAATTGAAAATCTAACTATTCCATTTTTGGCAGAAAATTTATCTTTCTTAGTTAAAACTTCAACTATTTGTTTGGAAATTAATTTATTTTGTTAAAAATTCGTCTATGTAGCTGATGGTTGAAAATTTAACTTTTTTTGATTTAGAATCGAAATATTTTTTAGTTGAAATATTATCTATTACGTTTTTCGTTGAAAATTCATATTTTTAGGTTGAAAATCGCTTTGTGGGGGGGGGGGTAAAAATTTAGTTTTTAAACTGAAAATTTAAAATTTCGGTTGGAAATTCAACTGTTTGGTTGAAAATTCAACTGTTTTGTGACAAATTCGATTTTTTTGTTTGGATTTTACTTTTTTATGATAAAAATTTAATCACAGCATTTTTGGTGTGAAAAATTTTTTTAGTATAAAAATTTAACTATTTGGCTGAAAATTCAAGTAATTTATTAAAAATTCGTCTCTTTTGGTAGAAAATTAATCTTCTTGGTTGAAAATTCATTTATTCGGTTAAAAATTTATTTTGTTGAAAATTCGTCCTTTTTTATAGAAAATTAATCTTCTTAGTTGAAAATTCACCTTTTTTTGATTGGAAAATCAACTATTTAGATTAAACTTGAACTAATTTGTAGAAATCTCGTTAAAATCTTCGGTTAAAAATGCAACTGTTTGGTTGGAAATGAATCTGTTTTGGTTGTGGATTCAACTATTTTGTTGAAAATTCATATTTTTCATGCAATTCAATTGTTTTTAATTTAAAATGAAAGTTGAACTACTTTGGAATTTTTCGGATAACCCCTAAATAAATTCACTACAGAAATTTATTCGGCAGAAATTACGAAAGATAGGGTGGAGGGGTTAAGAATTACGGACCCTAAAAAGAGGGGTACGTGGTTCAAAATTTTAGGAGAAAAAGTTTACGTTTATGCGCGCCCCCAAATCTGAAAAAATTTTGCCACAGGGTATTATTGGAAAAATTACGTTTGATAAAACCTGTAATTAAACAAATATTCCTCTATACTCAATCGTAAAAAATTCCAGGGACATCTGATATTGCCAAATTTTTTTATTTTTACCCATATATTACATAACTGATTCTTTTATCTTTACATTTTCCATTAGAAAGTGAGTTTTTGGAAAACGATCTTAATTGAAAATTATGAAATGTAGTTCATTACTGCTTAAAATAAAGAGTACATGAGGAATTTCTGTCAAAGGATTACGATAAATTTGTGCATTCGCAAAGGGGTTCGTTAAATGTGGAAATCTGTGTCGAGAGATGATTAGAGGCTTTGATATAAAAATAGAATCTTTGACTGTTTTAAAGCACTAAGCAGACTCTGCATATCTTATTAAAATTTAGGATATAAAATAGGGTTCCCAATAAAAATTTTCATTTTTGAATTTTGAAAACGCTACCTTCTGAATTTCTGCCTTTTGTTAAAAACGTACTGCTATAAATTTTATTTTTTTTTGTAAAAAAATAGTCTGCTTTAGGTCTGAAAATAAGTTTTCTCAACTTTCATTCTGGAAAAGTACAAATATAAGTCTAACAAATTCTTTTAGTAATAATTAATAATTAGATCAGTATATTTTCACTAATTGTCAGTGACTGAATTCTAGCTACACCAATCTGTAAAATTTAACTAAAAATCAGTTATATTTTACTTATTCAAATTTAAAGTGAATAATCACATTTCAAAGGCAGCAGTGATTTTTATAGTACTCGCGCTATTCGTACTGACAATTTCCGACGGCAGTGCACTTTTATTATCAATTTTATCTTCCGGAAAAGTAATTGATTTTCGGTCGAGTAAGAAATAAAATTTTATAATCTCATAACTTTTTATTTTCTACTCTTAAAAGTTTAGAGTTGCGGAGGATGAGAATCTGGAGAGAATACTTAATTAAATTCTTACTTTGCTGCAATCTAAACATAGAATTTATCCTTAATAAAACGTCTCACGAAAGTATACAAAGGAGAAATAAACTGAGGAAAGCACGTGTATTCATTACTGTTGTCATAGTAGTCAGTGCTGCCTAATCACAATTCCAATATTTTTAGGTACTTTCATTACTTGTGTATAAAAATTACCATTATTTGTTTCATAATTCTCAAATATTTTAAGGCTTATTAACCTTTTTAATTAGACATAATTAGTACATTATACGTAGAGGAAACCTCCCTACAGTGGATAGTGCAAGCTACAGTAGGTAATAATTAATTAAAAATACTAATGTATGCAAAAAAATTAATTTCATTTCATTGATAGTTAAGACATCGATAGGTGTTGATTAATTGAATTTGAAGTTAATTATTTTTCGTATATTTGGGCTTCGAATTAATGCTCATCCACTCTAGGTTGCATTATCCACTGTAGCAAGGTTTCCCTTACATTAGCGTGCCGCATGAAATCCTTTTTATTTTAGATTTTCTAAAACATTGAATCGGAAATTTTTTTTTTGTTCTGAAAAAATGATCCATCATTTTTTCCAGATTTAATTTTTTGAAGTCCTTCTGCTGGAAATTTGACTATTTAGAGTTTTTAAATTTTCATTTCTTTAATTTTATTTATCCCATCTTGCACAATGCAGGCATATTTGTATCAAAGTGCCATGTGACATGTAAAATGTAACATGTAATAGCCTGAAAAAAATTAAGCAATTCTTGTCCTAAAATTAAAAGATAGTTTGTTTTTTTTTCAAATTTTTCAAAACTTATGAATTCTTGTTAAAGGAAAGTTGGTGGTATCTTATTTTTTATAGTCACGCTTACCACGAATGGTTTGCTAATAATGAAATCAATCGCGCGCTATATGCACGTGTAGTTTTCCGATTTGAAACAAAAAAAAATAATGTTTGATACAAAACAAAAATGTCGAATAACTTTTTATTTGTTCAGATGAATTTTTTAAGTTATAGAAATATAATTTTCCTATGATTCTTGAGAACATTTAACAAGATTTTGGAAGATTTAAATATGTCAAACTAAAATTTCAACAAAAAAGTTAATTCTCGACCAAAAAAGATGAATGTTTAACAAAAAATGTAATAATTGATTTTAAACCTAAAATATCGAGAATAGAAAATTTCAAACAAATTATAATTAGAGTGGAAGAATAATTTTTATTGCAACATAAAAATTTCGAACAACTATTTATTTTCTCATAACGCATTCTTGAGAAACCTAACACAATTGTAGATTTCATATATGTCGAAAATGTATCTAAAAACGTTTTAAGAAATTTTTTTGATTTCACATTTGAAAATATTTATCAAACTTTCAAAATATTTTTTATCTCTTAAAAACTTCTTAAATTTCTAAATATCTTTTAAACCGCATCAAATTATTCCTAAATTTTTTTACTTCCAGATTTTGTTTACAATTTCGGAAATCTTTTATAATCTTTTTAAATAATCTCTCAAAATTATTATTTTTTTAAATATAAAATCATTTAAAATTCTCACAGAGATCTCAAGGATATTGTTTTATTATCTTGAAACCTGTCAAAATCCTTGAAAAGCTCTGAAAATTTATATCAAAATCTTCAAAAATTTACATAATTATTACAAATTTCTTTGATCTTCTTAAATATTAAATTATTTTTCAAAATTTTTCAAACTTTTCCTGAAATTTTCAAAAAAATCTTTCAAAGCAAAAAATAATTTAAAATTTTCCCAGGAATCTTGACAACATTTCTTATTCTCTTGTAACCTTTGAAAATTCTTAAAAAGCTTCTTTTGTTGTTCCAAAACTTCAAAAATATACGTTTCAAATATTTGGATATCTTTTTCAAGTTTTCAATTATTTTTTAATCTTTTCAAAATTCCTAAATATCTCTTCAACTTACTCGAATTTTTTCTAAAAATTTTTAATCGCACAAAATTGAAAAATTTTGCTTTAAAAACTTTTACATTCTTTTTTGAAATGTTAGGAAATCTTTTGAAATGTCTTGAAGTCTTTTCCAATTGTCTCACAATTCATTTTTGAAAATAAAAAATAACTTCAAGGTTTCTCAGGAATCTTAAATTTTTTGAATTCTTTTTAAACCTTCCGAAATTCTTTAAAAAAATTTATTTTTTCGAAATATTGAGTAAATTATGTATTACAAGCTAAATAATGTGAATAATTCATTATTTGATAGTTATTACATAAAAAAATGTTATTTTTCATACAAATATCAAAAATGAGGTACCACAGATCATCTTTTTACGAGAATTGATCGATTTTTTGAAAAAAATATATTTCAATTGTAGGACAACTAATCCTTAAATGTCTTTGATAGTAGAAATCCTTATAAGTCTAGTAACTAATATTTTCTGAAAGTTTAATAATTTTAAAAAAAAATGTCAGGGATGAATTTGACCTTTTGATCTCCACTTTATCATAAAATCGCAAGATTAAGGGTAATAATACCATCCTTAAATTTTATTCAAATCATATAAAATGTAAGGGTTACATGGCACCCTTATAAACAATTTTATTTTGCCCTTTTAGTGTAGCTAAAATTAAAGGATTTTTGTCTCGTCCAATGTAAAAAATTTCCGAATCAAGATTTTAGAAAATCTAAAAAAAAGGATATCATGAGGCAGACTAATATGTATGTTACACGCATTTTAATCAATTTTCAAATTATTTTTTTTTAACACTAATTGGTTATTTTAATTATTCGAAAGTGTAAATATCCTATCGGGTTTGCAATAAAGTAGGGGTTTTTACTTCGGAAAAGTTTTGTTTAACCAATAAACGTCGATCACTTTCCTTTAGTGTTCAATTTCAAACCCTATATTCCTGACTATTAGAACGGGCTATTTCCCTGTAACTAAACATAGTCACTAACTATTGTTTAATGTTGGAGTAAATTCGATACTTGCGCAAACAATTTATGGACTTAATGTAGCTAATTTAAATTCTCTTGATACTATAAGTATCGGTATCAGATTGCAGTGACAGAATCTCAATATATATCTAGATTTTCAATGTAAAAAAATGTTGACCTTAAAAATATATGTTGAAGTTAACAATTTTCGTAAAAAATTTTGTTTATCGAATACCACGGACCTATAGATATTATATTTCATGTTCTGTATACGTTTTTAAATAGATTTTTGCATGCTGATTTCAAATCCGGCCTGTAAATTAATGTAGATAATTTAAATGGCGAATTTAATGTCGGATCATAGTTGGAGGAATAAAACCATTTTGACTAGAAATTGCTACACATAAGATTTTCGGCTTTGATGGGTACTTATTTAATTTTTCTGAAAAGCGTTGGATCTAAGAATTATTCAACTTTGAAAAAATGATAATCACAAGTAAACCATAGCAACCATAATGGCATAGCAACAGTTATTTGAACTAAATAAACAATTATTTGAAATCAGCGACCCGAAAAAAACCAGGTGCAGCAATTTTCAGTCAAAGTGGTTTTATTTTTACCATTTTTATCCGCTATTTTGAAATATGACATTTTGATTTCGGATTTAAAATCAGCAACCCAAAAAAAAACTGTATAGCATTTTTTAGTCAAATGGGTTTTACTTTTACAATTGAGATCCGCCATATTGGATTCGCCATTTTGAATTTTGACATTTTGATTTCGGATTTAAGGTCAGCAACTCTAGTAGCCCTTTAATACTTTGAATGATAAAATTTGCTTTGATAAAAATAACTCATTCCTTTAAGGATTAAAATAGCAAATTCCATGGTTTTTTAGGGTTGACCAAGAATCGAACTTTTGAGAACAGTAAAAAAACTGAACGCTAGAGAAAGACAACAGGGTCTATAGCTTAATGTATTTGTTTATTTATTATTTGAAAATACATTAAAAAAACATAAACTGAAAAAAGTCAAATTGTGCAACCTAATTGCCCAAGAAGGCTTGAAAAAAAAGTATGTTTAAAAAAACCGGCTTTTAACAACAAATACTCAAGAAAGTCAATTTATGCAACAAAATTGCACAAAAGGAATCAAAATAAGAGAAATATGTTTTCAAATAACATTGTAAACGGCTTATTAGAGACATTTACATGAAAATTGATAAAAAAAAGGAGAAAAAGAAAAGAGACAACCAAACCAACTCGCTCTTCTTTTTATATTGTTTATACTTCTATAATATGTAAAGAAAAGTCATCTGAAATATTAAAGATAAAAAAATTTTAATAGTTTCTAAATAAGTACCTTCAAAGTCATATCCACATTTTCATTATTATTAGCATAACATACAAATATTCTTTATTCGTTTCCCATAAAAAAAATCCCTGATGAGGAAGCCTAAATGTCTCTAATGAGCCGTTTACAATGTTATTTAGAAACATATTTCTCTCATTTTAACTCTTTTTGCTTAATTATGTTACACAAATTGACTTTCTTGAGTATTTGTTTTTAAAAACGGTTTTTTTAACATACATATTTTAAGCCTTCTCCTGCAATTTTGTTGCACAATTTGACTTTTTAAAGTTTACGTTTCCTTTTAATATACTTTCAAATATTCCAGAGTCTTTTTCTCATGAGCATCAAATTCTACATTAATTTACAGGCCCGATTTGGAATCAGCTTGCAAAAATTTAATAAAAAGCGTATGTAAAACTTAAAATTTAGTATCTATACACCTGCAGTATTCGATAAACGAAATTTGTTACAAAAATGTCTAACTTCAACATATATTTTAAAAAACCACAATCTGATAATTCTATGAACAATATATCAAAGCTGTCAGATAAAAATAAACACTCTGCATACTACATCGGTGAAAACTGTTTGGAAATATTACTGACTTTTTATGATTTCAACACTGGAGTGGTCCGAAAGTCGATTTTTTAACTCTTTCATTTATTAATGTTTATTTTTTCCTATATCTTGCTTTATAAAAATACATTTAAACCATTATACTGACTTAAAAAAAAAAGAAATAATTAATTGACAAATAATAATTAAGAAATATTAGTATTTGTTACATTGCTTAGGCAAAAAATTGTTTAAACAATGTAATTTTGCAGGAAAATTAACAAACAAATAGTCTTTAAATTTTAATAAACAATAAAGATTATAATTATAGAAATAACAAAAATAATGTCGTTTTTGATTGCCCTCTTACAAGGATCACTGATGATTAACTTACTTTTTAAAAGGAACTATTTATCGTTATCGCTATCGTTACCGTTTCAAAATGTGACCTTTTCTTAGTTAATTTTGCGACAAAAAAATAATAACAGTTGTTATACTTTTTTTTGAAAGCCGTAGGTTAGTCATGACCGTCAGAACATTCCTGAAACAAAGAATGTTTCAGAAAATTTTGAATTTCAGGGTGGGAGGGAAATTCCAATTTTCTATTTTGGACTCTGTGGTTCTGTAAATTAATTTCTTTTTGTAAAATTGTTTCTTTAGATTTACCTAGGTCCGACTTCCCCTTTCAGAAGATTCACAACTTCCTAGAGCCAACAGAAAATATTGTAGAAAACGTTTCATTTTCAACAAAGTACATAAATTTCCAACAAATAGTTGACTTTTCAACTACAGGAAATTAATTTTCAACAAAAAATGGAACAGTCAAACTTTCAATTAAAAAATTAATAGTAAAAAACGAATTTTCCACGAAATAGTTCAATTTTTAAACGAAGAGATGAATTTTCTACTAAAATTAATTATTAGCGACCTAAAAAATTGATTTTCAACAAAGGAGTTCAACTTTCAACCAAATTGTTGAATTTACATCTAAAAAGGATACATTTTTGAAGCGAACAGTCACATTATAATTCAAAGAAGATTAATTTTCAATGAAAAAAAAAAATAATTTTCAACAAAGTAGTGAAATGTTCAACCAGCTACATGGATTTTCAATTAAAATCATGAATCATCAACCTGTAAAATTAATTTTCAACGAAGAAGTTCAACTTTCATCCAAGAAGTTGAATTTTCAACATAAAAAGTTATCTTCAAACCTAGCAGTTAAACTTTAAATTAAAGAAGATAAATCCTCAACCAAAACAAAAACGTATTTTTAAAAAAATACTTGAATGTTCAACCAGAGAGATGAATTTTCTAACTAAAATTATAAATCTTTAACCAAAAAGATGAATTTCTAACAATGCATTGTATACTTGAACTCAAAATCAATTAATTCTCAATGATAAATGTAATGATGGATACTTTAACAAAAAAAAAACACGAATTTTCAACCAAATAATGTTATTTTCAACTGAAAAAAATAAGCTGCTAACAAAAAGAGCAACAATTTAATTTTTACTTGAGAAATAACTGTTATTTAACTGAAACAAAATTTACCAAAAATGCAATAGTTATATTTGTAGTTGAAAAAATAAATTATCAAATAAAAAAAAAGATGAATTGTGAACCTAAAATGCAATAGTTAAATTTTTAGTTAAAAAATTAATGTAGAAACAAACAAAAAACACCATTTCTAACAAAATAGTTAAGTTTTCAGCTAAAGAGAGGAATATACAACTAAAATAAGAAATCTCTAACTAAAACTGTGAATTTTTAACAATGTATCTGTTTGTTAAACTCAAAATAAATGAATTCTTAATGAAAAATGTAATAATTCATATTTCAACCAAAAAAGAGCAATTTTCAACAATTTTCTTCTACCAAAAGAGCAATAGTTAAATTTTTAGTTTAGGAATTAATGTTTAAATAAAAAGAAAATTCAGCTTAAAATGCAATAGTTAAATTCTCAGTTGAAAAATTAATTATGAAACGAAGAAAAACTAATTTTAAACTAAACAGTTAAATTTTCAACTGAAATGAATGTTCAACCAAAAATGGAATTTTAACAATTGAGTTCAACTTTGTACAAAGCAGTTGAATTTTTGAAAAAGAAGATGAATTTCCAACCAAATAGTTGAATCTTCAACTAAAAAATGTAAATTTTAAACAAAAAATTAAGTAGTCCACTTTTCGGGGGGAAATGTTAATGTTTACCCTAGAAATATTTCAACAAACTATTTAAATTTTCAACGAAAGAGATGAATTTTCAACTGAAATGATGAATCTTTAACAAAAATTAAATTTTTAACAAAGTTCAGCTTTCAACCACAAAAGATAAATTCTCAAAATAAAATATAATAATGGATATTTCAGAGAAAAAAAAGAAGCATTTAACCAAATAATTGTAGTTTCAACTAAAAAAGATCAATTTTGATCCCAAAGAGCAATAAGTAAATTTTTGGTTACAAAATTAATTTTCAAACAAAATAAGATACCTTTTTAACTAAAAATGCAATACTTAAATTTTCAGTTCAAGAATTAATGGTTACCAAAAAAAATCGAATTATTAACAAATTAGTTGAATTTCCACCTAAAGAGATGCATTCTCAACTAAAATTATGATTCGCCGACTAAAAAATTTAAATTTTGAACCAAAAAATTAACAGTTAAATTAAGAGATGAATTTTCAACTAAAATAAATCTTCAACCAAAAAAATCATTTTTCGAGAAAGCAGTTGAACTTTCAACCAAAAGAGATAAATTCTCAATAACAAGTATAATAGCCGATATTTGAACTGAAATATATTTTTATTTTAATTAAAAATCAGTTGAATTCAACTGAAGGATACGAATTTTCAACCAAAACAGATTAATTTTCAACTAAACAGTTGAATTTTGAACCAAGAAAAAAAAATTTCTACCAAAAGAAATGATTTTTCAAACCAGAGAAACGACTTTCAAACAAAATAATTGAATTTTCAACCAAGATTCTTCTGTAAAATGAAAAGAAATTGACCAAATTCTTGATTCTTGAAGCCAAAAAGGAAAATTTTCTATAAAACAGTTGTATTCTTAACCTGCGATTATAAACAGAATTAGATCGAATTTCAGTTTGAAAAATGAACTTACAACCACAACAAAATATATTTAGCTCTGGAAATTGTAATTTTTTTCTTTCTAAAAGTGTTGGTATACAGTTTAAAAATTTTGAATTCCAGGGTGGAGAAAAATTCAAAATTTTAAACTTTTAAACACTAGTCGCCACAATTTCAATAGTTAAAATGAAAAAATATTTGAAAGAGCAATAAAATGTATTGATTTGTGTAGTTTGAAAATAAATTTTTGAGTAAATAAACAACTAGATTCACATATGAATATAAATGATATAAATTTCAGTAAAGTTGGCAAAAGACTCAATACATCATAAACATTTTTTTCTATTTTCTTTACAAGCGAGAAAGCCGATTTTAATCAGGGATCTAAATTTCCTCTAATGAATTTTCATAAAAGTCAATATTAATTAAGTTGCTGTTCGCATAAAAGGTAAAGATCAACCTTTCATAAAATATGATATTAAGGAAAAATTCTCTAGGTAAAAATCAAGTCAAAATCAGAAAACCCGAAGCAGAAACCAAGATTAAATGAACAAATAATTTATAAAAACCATATCAAATTGTTGCAATATTCTTCTGAAGTTCATAAAATAAAATGGTTTCAAATTAAAAACTTCCAACATGTGTATTTCCCGAAGGAAAAAGTAATGCGTAAAATCCGATTTTATTCAAGTTCTTTGATATGCGACTAGCAAGTCTTTCTTGAATTGAGCTCGTTACCATCCATGCATTCATTGCCAAGCAATTTTCATTTCAATATGAACCGAACATTTCTTCAGATACTTTTATTCCCACAATAATTTGCACCTGAGAAATTTATTATAGAAAAATTATTAAAAGTATCAATCACCTTTTCTCCGTAATTTTAATTTCGGGCCAATTTAGAATTTTATAAATCGATTTTTGGCTTCATTTTTAAAGACAAAATTAAAGAAATTAATCATTAATTTAAAAATTAAAGACTTCGTTTATGAATGAAGATAAAAACTACATAGCATCATCAGTCGTGCGCTACGCGCGTGTGCGATTTTTCAATTTCAGGAAAAAAAACATTTTTTAATAAAAAATAAAAATTTTGTTTAAATATTCAAAATGTTAGTTTATTATTTTATTAGTATTCGAGGTTATAATAATATAATCACTTAAAATTATTGAGAAAATTCAAAAAGTTTTTGCAGATTTCAGATATGTCAAATAAAAATGTGGGCCAAAAAGTTATTTTTCAAGAAATTAGTTGAACTTTTAACCATAATAGTCAAATTCTCAACGAGAAATATAATGCATCATAATATTTCAACTGAAAAACATTTCAATTTTGAGTAAAAAACATTGTAAATTATCCAAAAAGATGAATTTTTTTCTTTCAAAATTAATTCTGAAGGATTTAAACC
This sequence comes from Andricus grossulariae, assembly GCA_011634705.1. NCBI lineage: Eukaryota > Metazoa > Arthropoda > Insecta > Hymenoptera > Cynipidae > Andricus > Andricus grossulariae. Next base: position 24,766 of record JAABKJ010000393.1, on the reverse strand, counting down.
TTTCAAAATTCCTAAAAAGCTTTGTAATTTCTGTTCGATAATTTTCAAAAACTTACATTTTGTTTAACATTTTTAGAATTTTGTTACAAATTTTAAATTATTTATGAATCTTTCAAAAACTTCTAAATCTTCTCAATATCTTTCAAAATGATTCGAATTAAACACATGCCCTGGAATCTTTCAGATACTTTTTTGAAATTTTTGTAAATCTTTCTAAATAGCCTCTTGAAATTAATTTTAATGAATGAAAATTCATTTTTATTTTTCCCATGAATCTTAAGAAAATTTTATGATTATCTTCAAACATTTAAAAATCATATAAAAACTTCAAATTTTATTTAAAAATCTACATTTTAAAAATTTGAAATTATTTAAAAAAATGTTTTAAACTTTTAAATATCTTTTAAAATTATTAAGACTCTCCCCTAAACTTTTTAAAAATCTCATAATATAAAAGCTGTTTTAAGTTTTCTCAGGAATGTTAATTAAATTTTGTATTAACTTGAAACCTTTTGAAATTATTAAAAAGCTTCTGAATTTTTTTGTACGAAATCCTTAAAAATCTACATTTTGTTCAAAATTGTTTCAAATCATTTCAAATTTTAAATTATTTCTGAACCTTTTTAAATAATCTCTCAAAATTAATTCTCTAAAATAAACAAATCATTTGTCATTTTTCAAGGAATCTCAAGAAAATTTTTGTACCATCTTCAATAATTTCAAAATCCTTAAAGAACATTAAATTTTATTTCAAAATCTTCAAAAATCTACATTTGAAACAACATTTGAAACCTTTTTCAATTTTAAATTATTTAAAAAATTTTTTAAAACTCATAAATATCTTTTAGTATGAATAGAATTTTTCCTAAAATTTTTGAAAAGCTTCCAATATAAAAAGTCAATTTGAATTTTCCGAGGAATCCTCAAAATAAAATTTTATTATCTTGAAACCTCACAACATTCTTAAGAAGCTTCTATGTTTTTAATGCAAAAGCTTTCAAAATCTTCAGTTTGTTAAAATTTTAAAAAATCTTTTTAAGTTTGAAATTCTTTTTTAATCTTTTTCAAAATCTTCAAAATATTCTAAATTGTTTTTTGAAATTTTGATTCAAGGAAATCATTTGAAATGTTTTCTAATCTATTTCAATTTTCTCTTGAAATTCGTTTTTCAAATTAAATATCATTTAACATTTGTAAAGGAATCTTAAGAACAGTTTTTATTCTCTTAAAACGTTTTAAAATTCTTAACATGCTTTTTTCGAAATCTTCCAAAATCTAAATTTTGTTAATTTTTTTTCAATCTTCTGAAAATTTATATTATTTTCTAATTTTTTCAAAAATTTTAAATATGTTTTCAAATATTTGAAAGTTTTCCTAAAATGTTTTAAATCCTGCAAAATAAAAAAATGTGTTAAAAGCTTCCAGACTCTTTTTCGATAAATTTTGAAATCTAAAAAACTTAAATAAAAAAAAAACAAATAAAAACCTTAATCATTTTAAATTTTCGCGGACATCTAATTGTCGGTACCGGTATTTTTTTTACTTCGTAAATTAAAATATTTTAAGTTTTTGCCCATAATTTCAAGTCTAAAAACTGTAGTGTGATAGCAAAATGTTAAGAACAGAATTATTTCCCAGTATTCAAAAATCACTTACAAATAAAATGTTTTCTTTGATCAAAAACATTTAGAAATATTCAGAAAAAAATTTTACCGTGAAATTAACATATACCTATTCGAAAATTTTGATTTACAAAATTGATGGTCTTCAACAACAATGTGTCTGATATTTTCGAGATATTTGGTAACGTCACTTTTTTAGATAAAAGAATAAGTAAAAGTTAATTTCGGCTTCAATTACATAATTTAATCAATAATTTAACATTGATCTTGGAAATTAGAGCAACTCATTTAACCGAAATTACCCGTTTTCCGATATCAAGTAAAAATACTCACTTGACTAGAGATGAGGCTAAACACTTTTCTTACACAAGAAGTAGGTATATCTGAGTTGGGATCGATGCTTGATTGAATTTTTTACGCGATGCCATTAGATTGGACGTGTGAACCGTATAATTTTCCTTGAATGAATAAATATGATGGAAGGGACAAAAGTGATTGAAAGCCGATTAGAAAAAAAAGGTTTGAACCAATTTTTCAAGAAAACCAAGAAATTGAAATCAAACACAAAGCTTGACAATTATAATCAGTAGTTTTGTTCCCCCCCCCCCCCCTCATCTCCAAAAAAAGTAACGTAGCCCAAAATTCTCTCAAAACAGGGAAAATACGGTGTTTTTTTATGTGCAAATCAGGAAATAATAGAGGAATAAATTCTTTTGAATAAAATAATGTAAATACCATGTTATATTTAATTTAATTTGAGAGACTTTCAATTCCTACAATTCCATGTTGAAATATATTGCATTTTTAACAAATTAGTTGAATTCTCAACCAAAAAGGATTTTATACCAACATAGATGAATTTTCAAACCAAAAAGACGACTTTTCGACAGCAACAAATTTTTAAGTAAACAATTGCATTGAAAATCAAATAATTAATTAGAAGAGACGGATTTTTAACAAAATTGTTCAACTTTAACAAAAAAATTGAATTTTTAAAGCTAAATAGACCATTTTTTTCGACTACAGTTGAATTTAAAACAAAAAAGGTGATTTTTATCAAAAACATTCATTTTCAACCAAAACAGATTAATTTATTGAATAGTTAAATTGTCAACCCTAAAAGATGCATTTTTATCGCAATGCTCGAATTTTTAAACAAAAAAGATTCAAATATAACCAGAAACAGTTGAATTTTCTAGCTAAAAAAACGAATTTTTTAGAAGACAGTTGAATTTTGAACTCGAAAAGTTAAATTATAGACAAAAGAGATCATTTTAATCAAGACTTTTCTACTTGAAAATATGAATTTTCTACCAACAAAAAATGGAATTGTCAAATTTTCAGTTTAAAAAATTTATTTTTAACAAAAAAAAAGGTTTCTCAGCGTTTGGAATTCACACAAAGAAAGGCGGATGTTTCAGAAAATAGTTGGATCCTCAAAGAAAAATGAATTTTCAACAAACAAGAATAATTTTTTACCCAAAAAAAAAAAAAAAATTTCAACAAGCTACATGAAATTTCTACAAAACAGCTGAATTTTCACCTTTTTATGTATAAATTTCCAATAAAAAACGGATATGATAGATTTTCAAATAAAAATTGAAATTAAAAAAAAAAATTTGAAGAAAAAAGTTCAATTTTCAACCAAACAGGTGAATCTTAAAAAATAAGTTTTTAACAAAGTAGTTCAAAGTTAAGCCAAATAATTGAATTTTCAAACGAAAAGATGAATTTTCCAACAAGAAAATTAATGCCCTACCAAAAAAGACGAATTTTCAACAAAAAGTGAAATGTTTATAAAAACAGTTTAATTTTTAAACAAATAGTTGAATTTGCAACCAAAAATATGAATTTTTGAACAAGAAACCTAATTTTCAACCAAATAGTTTAATTTTCTGTCTGATTGTTGATTGTTTGAGCCGAAAAAAGGAATTTTCTACAAAACAGTTCCATTTTCAAAATTAAAATATGAATTTATAACTAAAATTATGAATCTTTCTTCAAAAGAAAATTCTTTTTTTTTAATATCAAACTTCAAACCAAGTCGTTGATTTCTCAACCAAAAAGGTAAATTTTTAACAAAACAGTTAAATTTTCAACCGAAAATATAAAGTTTAAAAAGAAAAGATTAATGTCATACCAAAACGACAAATTTTCAATCAAATATGTGAACTTTTAATAAAATTGTTAAATTTTCAAGCCAAAAAGACCAACTGTCTACAAAACAGTTGAATTTACGACCCGAAAATATGATTTTTTAACAAAAAAAGTTACTTTTCTACCAAAAAGGGAAATTTTCTACAAAATAGTTCAATTTTTAACTCATTAGTTGAATTTTCAGCCAGAAATATTAATTTGCAACACAAAATGTAATTTTTATCCACGTAGTTAAATTTTTTACCAAATGGTCGAATTTTTAAGTCAAAAAGACAAGTTATACACAAGAAGGTTTAATTTCCCACCAGAAAGTATGAATTTATAACTAAATTGGTGAATTTTGATCCGAAATAAAATTAATTTTATAAACAGTAACGAAATTTTAGGAAAGTATTTATTTTCGCCACTCAAAAATGTGAATTTTTAACCGAAGAGTTAAATTTTTAACCCTAAAATATTAATTTTCAACTAAAATGATAAATTTTCATTTAAAAGAAAACGATTTTTTTAAGTGCCAAACTTTAAATCGAGTAGTTGATTTTTCAACCGATATAGATGAATTATTAACAAAACCTGTCAATATTTGATATTTCAAAAAAAATATATTTTAATTAAAAATAAGAAACAGTTAACTTCAACCGAAAATGACAATTTTTCATCAAAATAGTTGAATCGTCAACCAAGAACATTAATTTGAAAAAAATAGAATAGTTAAATTTTTAACCAAATTGATGGATCCTCAACCAAATCAATCGATTTTTAACAAATTAGTTGCATTTTCAACAAAACAATTAAATTTTCAACCAAACAGTAGAATTTTTAACCAAACGAGATGAATTCTGAACAAAAAATATATTAATAGACTTTTCATCCAAAAATAGTTGAATATTCTTATTGGGTTCTATTAATTCAGTTCGCATTTAAGCAAAAAACGAGAAAAGGGGTGAAAATATAAAGATTCTGGTGAATAAGGGGAAAGGGAAGTGTTCTTTAAAAAAGGTAAAAAGATGGGAATAGGGGAAAGAAAAAAGTGTACATGGACGGCCCCTTGTCATCATCTATCAAATGCTGTTTCCAATCTTCTGTATTTTTTTCGAAAGTTGTCTCCTTATTTCTATAATGCAGTGTTTTATCAAAACAGCTCAATTAATTTTATATTTTCTTGGGGAACCCTAAAAAAAAGTTCCGAAGAAGGTCTAAAGGACTGAATTTTGTTATGACTCAATTTCATGTTTTTCGTTCAGTATTGCTTTTGTCAAGGTTTGAAAGAGAAGAGAAGGATTCCCTTCTACATACATTTTTCCCCGTGACAGATGTGATAAATTATTAATTTTTTCACCCTAAAGTGTGACATTTTTAAGAAAAGAAAATATTAATATCACCCGAATTTCTATAAAATATATTTCTCAATCGAAACTTTCGTATTGGTAGTAGAAATGATCTCAATGCGGGGCAATCCTGTTTTTAGCATCGTCCAAAATAACTGCAAGTAATCGATAATATCAATACATATATATATGCCTCGTTACTATGCAAAATCGCAAATTCCTAATTTGTAATATTTCGAATACTTTTCTCATCTGCAAATTGAAATAAAGCATAATATATTTTCAAACAAATTTAAATAAATATTTCAATTCAAAGCAGCACTTTCATTGAGCACATTATTTTGCTTGATTATTAAATATATTTTTTACACTATGAAATAGAAAATAAATGTGATTGACTAAAGAAAGGTTTTCTTCTAATATTTATAAACTGAATGTTAAAAAAACTAGGTTTCATAACTTTAGTGAATATAAAATATATACAGCGAAAAGGACAGTTTCATCTGCTTTTAACATTAGCCAAAATTACCTTCAAAGTAATATAGAGTTGAGTCACATCTATTTAATTTTAAACTCTACACGCTCGCACCGTTAATATCAAATTTAAATAAATTGCTAAATTTTCTTTAAACTTGTTTAAAAAAAAAGCAAATGGATTCTTTCCGAGCATCTCGGGCATTTTTTATTTACATTAATGCCTGAATTATATGCTTTATTTGGACGAGAAGTCGATAGAACTTCTGAGAAATGATCCATCTTTTGTTTTATTCTGATTTCAAGGAAAAAAAACGAAATAATGGATTTTTTCCTTAAATGAAATATTCTATTTGCCTCTCTAATGTTCAGGTTACGCACATTAAAGTAGAATAATTCTGCTTACAGTACTTTTAGAAAAATAATTTTTTAATTTGATTTTATTATTTTTATTATTTTTATTTTTGTAATAAAATTCATTTCTTAATGTTTCTAAACATTATTGATACGAAAATTCCAATTATAAATCACTTTTTAATATTATTAACTAATTTACTGCTTGACATTATGCTGCCACACTATAATTTGTAAACTTTTTCACCCTTTGACCAGAAAAAGAAAATATGGACAAAAACTTAGAATATCTGAATTAACGAAGAGCCGGCTTTTTAAAAAAGTTTCAACAATATGTCGATTTTTTAATATTTCGAAAAAAACTAAGCTTTTTGAGAATTTTGAAAGGTTTCAAGAGCATGACAACTTTCCTTATGATTCCTGGAAAATTTTCAAATAATGTTTTACATTGAAAAATAAAATTCGAGAGAAAATCGAAAAAGATTTTAAAGCATCTCAAATGATCTCCTAAAATTTCGAAAAAGAATGTGGAAGATTTTAAAGCAAAATTTTTCACGTTTGCAAGATGATGAAATTTTAGAAAAAATGCCAATAAATTAAAGAGATATTTAGAAGTTTTGAAAAGATTCAAAAATAATTTTTAAATTGAAAAGACTTCGACAAATTTAAAACAAGTTAGATTTTTAAAGGATTCAAATACAAAATTTAGAAGCTTTTTAAGAATTCTGAAAGTTTTGAAGAAAATAAAATTACAAATGATTATTTCTTTGATAAATTAATTTGAAGCGAATATTTTAAAAGACTTTAGAAATAATTTAGGAAAAATTTGAATAATTTTTTAACAATAATAAGAAAATTTATCGATTTTAAATAGGATCAGAAATAATTTAAAATTCGAAAGGATTTCAAGAAATCCGAAAAAAAGTAGATTTTTGAATATTTCGAAAAAAAGGAAGCTTTTTAAGGATTTTGAAAGGTTTCAAGAGCATGAAAAATTTTCTTATTCTCAGAGAAAATTGAAAAATATTTTCAAACCCCTGAAATGATTTCCTAACATTTCGAAAAAAAGGTGGAAGATTTTATCGCAAAATTTTAAAGCATTTTAAGGATTTTGAAAGGTTTCAAGATAATAAAAAAATTTCCTAATATTCCTGAGAAAATTTAAAATGATTTTTGATTCAGAAAGACTTATCAGAAGCGAATATATTTTAAAACATTTCAAAACATTTCAAAATATTTTCAAAATTGTCAAAAAATAATCTGGAATATTTTAAACAAATTTTTGGATTTCGCAGAATTAAAACAAAATGTAGGAAAAATTTGAATCGTTTTTGAACAATATCTAGAATGTTTGGAAGTTTCAAAAAGCTTCATGAAACAAAAAACTTTTTTTAAGATTCCTGGGAAAATTTTGATTTTTTTTCATTTTGAAAAATTAATTTTTAAGGAAAATTCAAAAGGAGTTCAAAAAATTTAAAATAATTTCTCAAAATATGGCAAAAAATCTGAAAGATTCCAAGGCAATTTTTTTCAATGTGGGAAGATTTTTCAAAACTTTAGGAATAATTCGAGTCAGTTTGAAATATGTTTGAAAATTCATCCTTTTTGGTTAAAAATGCAACAGTCTGGTTAAATATTGATTTTTTTTTGTTGGCTATTCAACTATTTGTTGAAAATTCACTTTTTCGCTTATAAATTTATCATCTTAGTTAAAAATGTATGTATTTCGTTAAAAATGTAGATATTTTGTCGAAAATTCATGTATTTTATAGAAGAAAATTAATCTTCATCGTTGAAAATTCATATTTTTGATTGAAAAATTAATCTTTTTGGTTAGGGATTCAACTATTTGGTTTAAAATTTATCTATTAGGTTTACAGTTAACTTTTTTATTCAAAATTCCTATTTTTTGTTTAAAAATGAAACTTTTTTGTAAAAAATTCGCCTCTTTTGGCAAAAATTCGAACCTTTTTTGTTAAAAATGCAGCTGGTTGAAAATTAATCTTATATTGTTTAAGGATTGAATCAAAATTATTTGGTTCAATTTCAGGTATTATACATGAGGTACATTTTTCATTAAGCTTCAATCTTATTTGGTTAAAAATTAATTTGTTTTAGAATTTTTAATGTGGCATGTCGGAAATCTTCAAGAATGTTTTTGAATTTTCTCAAGAACTTCAGAAAAATTATGTTTATATAACATTAAACACGAATAAACTCAAATGAATAGTTATTTGAAATTTGTGATTGATAATTCTAATTTCAAATAAAGAAGCAAAGGCTTCAAATAGAAAATATGAAAAATAGAAGAAATTAAGAATTTCAAATATCAAGCCCTAAGAAATGAGAATTGTAAAAATTTTGTGATGAAAAAATAAATTAAAAAATTGTTTCTAATTAGAAGCATTGAAAAAGAACCTTAAAAAAAATTGAGTACATTTTTATTCTAAATTAAATCATTTTAAAATTTAGAATTATAAATAAAACGTACTCCTTTCTAAGATTCTAAGATTCTAGATCTAATCTAAGATTCTAAAGGCTAGAATTTTAATTCATAAAAAAATTACAAATACAAACCATTAAATAAATTGATCACTTTTTAATATAAACTTTTATTAATAAACCAGCCCTTTATCAAGCCTAAATAAAACTCATATTTTATGACTTCATATCAGCACTTCCTGAGAGAATAAAGTTCTTCACAAAGAAAACTTTTCCGTATTATTAAATATCTTTTGAGGAAATTTGAAACTACCTCCACCCTATTTTAAATACAAAACACTAATTAAATTTATAAAACACTAATTGTACTTGTAAAATGGAAAAGTTTCTTTCTGAGTAGATTGGAGGCTCTGAATGAATTTTAAACATGCTATGAAATACTTTTAATATGAAAAACTTCAAAGAGATCCAGAAGAAAAAAAAATTAAACTTATAGGGTAACCAATAAAAAGTTGAATTTTTGAATTTCGCAACAGCTGCCCCCTAAAATTCTACCTCATGGTGAAAAAATACTGTCATAAATTTATTTTTAAAAAATAGTTTAGAGTTTTAAAGTTTAAAGTATTTAAAGTACTATAGAAATCTTTAAACTATGAAAAATGTATTTTTTCATTTATATTATTCCGGGAAACCAATTTTTTGGGATCCATTTTAGAACAATAACCGTAATTAAATGGCCATTTTTCGTATTCTAAGCCAGACAATATTTCAAACCAGTTTTTTTCTTTCATAAAACTTAGGACTTATTCCTCAATAAGTAAAAAATGCTTTCTAGGAGTAAAAGAATTTTTTAGCCGTTTGTTGGTATTTTTTAAAAATCGAAAACTGAAAAAGTTTATATTTAGACCGAAACCGGTCGACATGAACCGGAAACTCCTACGTGTGATTCACAATTTGAAAATTAATTATTTTTGAGGACTTTGCTGAAAGACCTAATTTTTATATGCTTCAATTTTCAAACGAAGTTTAGAATTGTTTATTCTTTAAGGCTTCAAGTTTGAATTAATTAATTTTATAATTGTAGTTTTTTTTATTTTTTGTAGTGAAAGTGACGTTGATTTTTTTTATCTTAGAAAAATTTGTCTTCTTTTTTTGTGTGATATTAATTTAAAATTCTATGATTTCAGAAGTTTTAAAACATTCAATTTAATTTTTAACTTCAAATTACTGAATTTTAATCGCTTCAAATTGAAAATTATTTGAATTCAAAAGTGTTACATTTTTGAATATTTAATTTAGAACGCTTTCAATTGGAAATAATAAAATTTTAATTGCTTCGAATTTAACATGATCCCAGTTCAAAAATTCTAATGATAAAATATTAAATTTTTAACGTTTTGAAATTGTCCTGTTTTCTAAATTTTAATCTAAAGTCGTTAAATTTCAAGATTCTTCTATACAAAATAAAATTGTATAATTTTGAACACTTCATATTAGAAATGATACAATTTGTCAAATTTTTTAGTTAAAAAATTCTTCATAATGTCAAAAATTTTCAATTTTAGGAACCTTATATTTGAAATCTTTCAGTTACAAATTATTAAACTTTGAACGCTTTTATTTAGAAATGATACCAATTTAATTTTTTTTAATTTCATAAGAAATATTCTTTTCTCAAAATTTTACCTAAACTACAATAGTTTCATTTAAAACGCTTTCAATTCATAATGATTGCATATTAATTATTGTTGAGGAAATCGTTTTCTAAAAAATAATTATGTCACGAAAATCTAGAAAGCATTGTTGCCGCTTTTCCTCAATGCCGACTGAGTAATTTGAAAAATTCGAAGGAAAGGATGTTGCTAAATTTACATACATACATAATAAAGAATTCAGTTTCAGTTGGAGGACACTGACCAAGAATGTCACATTTTCGTGCATAATAAAAGTGACAAAAATGTAAGATTTACTAATGTAAAATTTTATTATTTAACCAAAGCCAGACATATTCCGCAGAATTAAAATTTGTATTTGACATGAAGAAAAGTAACTTCGTTGTCAAATATCAATCAAAAGTTATATTTTTGCAGCAGGTTAAAAATTACCATTTTTCAATCTTTCCATTGCATTATATAAATTGAAATAATTATTTTTGAAACCCAAAACTTACTCAAAAAGATAAATTTTTAACAAACACATGGAATAATTACATTTTTAGTTGAAACAATCAACTTTTAACCAAGAAAAAAAGGAATTTTCAACACAATACTTAAATTTTCAACCAAAGTGATGAATTTTTGATACAAAAATTAAATCTCAACAAGAAGTGTAATAGTCGATATTTCCAACCAAAAATCTTTTAATTTTCAATCAAAACCCGTAAAATTAAACCAAGATATAATAATTGACAACTCAAAAATATGCATTTTCTACCAAAATTATTAAATTTTCAACCCAAAAAAGACGAGAAGGGAATTTTCAACTAAAAAAGATCAATTTTTGAACAAAAATGGAATAGTTACATTTCCCGTCAGAACAAATCTTTTTCGACAATGAGAAAATAAATTTGTAACCAAATAGTTAAACCATTAAGCAAAGAAATTAATTGTTAACAAAAAAAATCAATCTTCAAGCAAAAAAATTGATTTTCAACGCAATTGTTGAATTTTCAATCCAAAAGATACATTTTCAACCACAAAGATTAAATGTCTATAAAAAAAGATGAATTTTCAAGAAAAATGGAATAGTTAGATTTTCAGTTAAAAAAATTAATTTTCAATAAAAAATATAGTTTTTATATCAATTAGGTGAATTTTCAACCAAATAACAAATAACTGAATTTTCAAATAAAGAATATAAATGTTAAACTAAACGTGTAATAGTTAAATTTTGAAGCAAATGAATTAATTTTTAACTCAAATTATGAATCCTAAACAAACAAACAAAATGAATTTTGAACCCAATAGTTGAATTTTGAACAAAAAAAAGACAAATTTTCAACAAAATATATGAATTTTCCACAAGATAATTTTAACCCAAAAGATGAATTTTGAACCAAGAAAATTACATTTTTGTCAAAAAAGAAAGAATTTCCGACAAAAATGGAATAATTACATTTTCAGTTTAAAAGAATAAATTTCAAATTTTGAAAAAACTAATTTTTAATTGGAGAAATGAATTTTCAACCAAAAAGATCAATTTTTTACCAAAAGAAGATTACTTCTTAACAAAATACATGAACTTTCAATTAAATTTCGAATTTTCAAACGAATTTTTAACATAAAAGTTTAATTTTTATCTGAAGAAAGTAATTTTCAACCTTAAAGGTGAATTATTCACCAATAGATTAATTTTCTACCACAAAAGACAAAGTTTCAACAAAATACAGAAATTTTCAAAGAAAGAAGGTAAATGTTGAACCAAACATGTAACAGTTAAATTTGTAGTTCAAAAATTAATTTTAAGCAAAAAAGCTAATTTTGAACAAAATAGTTGAATTTTTACAAAAAAAAAAAGGTATTCATCTTGAAAAATATGGAAGACCTCTAAAGTGTCAACTTTTGAAGTGACATTTGTCATATTACAGGATCAAGGTATAAAGAGAAGCTCAAATTTTTAATGAAACTATGAAAAATTAACAGTTTCAGGTAAGTTTTGGTTTTTCAAAACTATTATTCGAATGTAAATAAAGCAATTGAAATATATAAAAGCGCTTATTTTGTATTGATTGTGATAATGCCATGTTGACTGTTATGTAACAATCAAGTTACTTGTGCTCATGTGAAATATAACTTGATGTACTGTTCTATGTATTTTTTATATTTTTTAAATGTTAAAAAAAATGTTAAAAGTACGGTATGAGACTATTACACACGCAGCGAGTCACATCCCGAGTTAAAATTTGAGCCCTATTTAAGTCCTACATTATTATGAAAAGAACCTACTTTAACCCTGCCTAAACTCTTAAAATTCTCATACTCATATTCCCAAGTCCTCTATAAGACTTAAAAATTCTTTGTGAATTTTTGGAATTTAAATAAGACCTCTTTGAGTCCTGTGTAACCCTCGAGCCCCTCTTCTCATTCTCTTAAGACCTATATACTTATTTTGTATTTATATGTGATTTAATTTCAATTATTTGATTTTTTAATACATAGTAAAAACACTTATGGATAATACGGCAGAATAATGCTAATTTTTTCGACGTTTATAATATAATTTCTAAAAAATATTATTGAATCTTATTTTCTCTTCTTCTCATTGGTCAAAATTAAAATATTTAATATTTTAAATCAGAAGAAAATTAAAATTGTTGAAAGAAAATCAATTTCTTCCTTTAGATCGGAAAAATAAAAAATGTACTATGTAAAATTAATATTATGACTTGCCATCAAACATTCTACCCTCTAATTTTCCTTTAAATTCAAAGAAAATACTAAAGCATTCACCACTTGTGCAAAATTAGTTCTTTGTTTGATTCATGTTGTTCAGTGTTTTTAAATTTTTATTCAATAATACATGCGTTTTGAATTTCAATCATGAATCGAATACATCTATAAAACTAATAATATAAATAAATACAATACTTTAACAAATAATTTCAATCCTATAAATAATTATACCTGCGAAATAAGACTATTGAAATCCGAAACTGTTCATTATTTCAAGAATGTTTAGAAATAAAAAAAAAATCTATTGCCTATTTTTCTACAATATCTTATTTCATAATTTAAAACATGGATCTTACTTTCATGGTAATATATTTAAAGTAATATTCATATAAAATTAAATATTTTTACATTAAAATAAACAAATGAGGTAGGGAATAATTGGGAATGGCGGCGCATAGTGAGAAGAAACGTCAAAATTCGTTCTAAAACAACTTAGAGCCGACAATTCTTAATTGATTTCAATATTTTTTACTTAAACCTCTCAAATTAATTATTTTTACTGCACTTCTTTATCAAAAATTGAAGGGAGAAAAATGGCAATTTTTACTACTTTATTTTTTATCTTTCCGTAAGCAATCGAAATAAACTCGGGATCAATCGAAATAAGTGTATTAGGATCTAATACACAAAATTATTACATGAAATGTTTTAATTACTTTGCTTAATGTTTTAAAGAAATTGTATGAAAATATATTCAGATTTAAACAGTATATACTTCAATACAGTTTGTTTAAAACAATAACATATGTGTTGCAAAGTTCGATTTGAATATAATATATTTTTTTATACAGAATATATTTTCGTAAAGAAGTGGCTGAACAGTGCATTTGTTTATATAACTTCATTTATAAAATTATTAAATATGTCAGAAAAATCTGGAGCTCTCTTTCATAGTATTTTTTTTTTATTTTTCCGTGAAGACATTGCAGGTCTAAAAGAGGGTTTAAATTAAGCCCTCTTTTAGCCCTACGAGTTGGAAAAATTGAATTTAGTGCCACTTTGGAGGACTAAAAGATGGCCTAAATCCAATATAAATTAAACCCTGAACAGTTCCTCCTAAAACCTATTTAGACCTACATTTAAAGGTCAAAAATAGGACAAATATTTTGACTTGGGATCTTAATAATGAGGAAAATAATATATTCATTTTAAGGAATTGTAAGTAAATGGAAAAATATTGTGTCATTCATATTGAATTTACTAGTATTTTCGCGATATAATAAAAAGCTTCTATAAATCATATACATCGTTTTCAAATCATATAAGATTCTCTTTGTAATCTATAACAAAAAAGGTTTTTAAATTATTTTTACTTTTGATATTAGGAAATAAAAATTCAGACACGTGAACGCGCGCTTCGCGTGTCTGCATTTGTTGCTAATTCAATGTATATTTTTCATTTCAAAAGTACAAAGCATGAGTTCAAATGATTCAATTCAACTATCTATAACAATCCTTTTAGATTCGTTTTTTTTTTTTTTTCATCGACGCGCTGAATGCGTTTTACAACAATCCCAGTGTGATGTTATCTCCCCAGTGTAAAAGAACAGTGAAATTCGATGAAAATTTTCCTGTATATGTTTCTGAATAAAAGAGGCAAATAAAAAACGTGGGTTTAATGGCCTAATTCGCTCCTGGCAAAATTCAGTTGGCTCTGACTTTCCATTGTTTATATGTATAGCTAATTTTGGCAGACTGGCTGCCAAAGCTTCACGTGGCGCACGCGGTGAATACGAATCTCTAGAGTAAAAAGAGTATTTCAAAATGTATAGAAAAACCCCATCCGATTGCGTTTATTTCTATTCAACGAGTCCTCCAAATTGATCAAATCTCCACACTTGTGATAGTATTATGCAGATTTGTATTCAAATTTTTTATAATAAAAGTATAAAAGCTTAAAAGCTTAAAAGCTTGACTTGCATCGATAAAATGAAAAAATAAAAAAACAGTCACGCCAAAAACTAACTAGGGGAAATGCCCCCTTTTTCTCGATTTTTGGTTTATACTTTTATTTTGGTTATAAATTCTACTATTTGGCTGAAAATTAAATTATTTTGTTGAAAATGCAACTATTTGGTTAAAAAGTTATCTTTTTGGTCTAACATTCAATAACTTGATTGAAACTTGAACTTTGGTAACTTTGGTTGAAAATAAACTTTTTTTAAACTGAAAATTCAACTACTATTATACATTTCGAGTTCAAAATTGATATTGTTTTAGTTAAAAATAAACTATTTGGTTGAAAAATTTTCTTGTTCAGTTGAATATTCATGTATTCTGTTTAAAATTTGTGTTTTTTGGTAAAAACTTAATCTTTTTAGATGAAAAGTCATCTTTTTCGTAGAAAATTCATCTCTTTGGTTCAGAATTGAACTATTTTGTTAAAAATTCATATTTTTTTATTGCATTCAACTGTTTTTTATTTGAAATAAAATCTTTTTCGGTTGAAATATCATCAATTACACTTTTGATTGAGAATTCATTTTTTACGTTTGAAAATTCAACTAACTGGTTAAAAGTTGAACTACTTTGTTGAAAATAAATTTTTTGTTTTGAAGATTCATCATTTCAGTTCAAAATTCATCTTCAGAGTGGAAAATTTAATTAGTTTTTTTTAACTGAAAGCATAACTATTCCACTTTTGGTTGAAAATTTATATTTTTAATTCAAAATTGATCTTCCCTATCTAAAAATTCTACTATTTTGTTGAAAAATCATTATATTTTTGAGGATTTAACTACAAAGTTTGCTGAAATTTTGTATTTTTTGGTTGAATTTAACTGTTTTTTATTTTAAATTAAAATAGTTTTTGGTTGAAGTATCAAGTATTGACGGTTTCGTTAAGAATTCATCTTTTCAGTTTTTAAATTAAACTGCATTATAGAAAATTTGTCTTTTTGACTTAGTAATAAACAATTTGGTAGAAAATTAAAATTTATACTTGAAAATTGACGTTTTTGTTACGAATTCTTATTTTCGGGTTGAAAATTCATACGTTGGTAGATACCATCTTTTTTGATCAAAAATGCAACTGTTTGGTTGAAATTGCGTCTTTTGGGTTGAAAATTTAACTATTTTGTCAGAAAATTAAACTATTTGGTTAGAAATTAAACTATTTTTTGGAAAGAATCTATTACTTGGTGAAAAATTAACATTTTTGTTGAAAATTCATAGCGTTGGGTGAAGAATTCAACTGTTTTGTGGAAAATTCATCTATCATCTTTTTTGTTGAAAGTTCGTCTTTTTCAGTAGAAAATTTTTCTTCTGTATTGAAAAATCATCATTTTGGTTGAGAATTCAACTATTTTGTCAAAAATGCATGGCCTTTAGTTGAATTTAACCGTTTGAAAATTCATTTTTAAAGTGAAAATAAAGCTATTCCACTTTTGATTAAAAACCTATATTTTTTACTTGAAAATTCAAGAATTTGGTTAAAAATTCATCTCTCTTGATCAAAAATTACATTCTTGTTGAAAATTCATCTTTGTAGGTTTAAAATTCAACTATTTCAAGTCACATTTTTTGGTAGAAAATTTAACTATTTGATTGAAAATTTATCCTTTATGGTAGAAAAGTGATCTTTTTTCGTTGAAAATTCATCTTTATTTACTTTTTATTTAAAATCAAAATCTCGTTCCGTTAAATTACGAAATATTCCCCTGTTTTTCCCTTTTTTAAAGTATTCTTCTTTTTCCCCCGTTTTCAAGAAACTTCCCCATTTTGTTGCTTTTTTGCTTTAATGTGAACTGAATTAATAAAATACAATACAAAAATGCAACTATTTTTGGTTGAAAATACTACCATTATATTTTGTGTTCGGAATTCATCTCGTTTGGTTAACAATTCTACACTTTGATTGAAAATTTAACTATTTCACTTTTATAAAATTCATCTTCTTAGTTAAAAACCCATATTTTGGGTTGAATGTTGAGCCCTTTTTTTTAAATTAATTTTTTTCTTGAAGATTCATAATTTTAGTTGAAAATTCATCACTCTGGTTGAAAATATAACTTTTTTGTTAAAAAAATCGTTTTAGCTTTTGTTTGGAAACTAATTTTTTTTACTAAAAAAGTACCTATTCCATTTTTGGTTGGGAATTATAATTTTCAATTAAAAGTTGATATTTTCTAGTTGATCAACTTTTGGGTTGAAAATAATTGTATTTTGTTGAAAATTGGTCTGTTTTTGGTCAAGAATTCATTACTTTCACTGAAAATGTAATAATTATATTTTTTGTTCAGAATTGATATTTTGAATTGAAAATTGATCTTTTCTAGTTGAACATTCCTCGATTAGGCTGAAAATTCATGTATTTTCAAAATTTAATTGAATATTCGTCTGTTTTGGTAGAAAACTAATCTTCTTGGTTAAAAATTCATTCTTTTTGGTTCAAAATAAAACTGTTTGGTTCAAAAATAATTTTTTAACTCAAAATTTAACTATTCCATTTATGGCTGAAGATTTTTTTTTCAAATACAACTATTCGGCTGAATATACATCTTTGTAGGATATAAATTTAACTATCTTGTTAAAAATTGAATTATTGTTTTTTTCATTCAACTATTTTGTTACAAAGTAAACTTTTTTTGATTTTTTTTTAGAAATGTATAATACTTAAAATTAGTATTAAAGTACTCCATCTGTATAAATTAATTTTATGCTAAAATACTTAAAAATATAAAATAATGAAAAAATATGATAATAATTTTTCATTCTGAATAGAAATTTACGTATTTCAGACTATTTGAGATTGGTAAGTAAGAAGAATCAAGTTATAAAAATTAAAATCTCTTTAGTTTATATAACCCAACAATATCTTAATTTTCAAAGCTTCTTGTAAAGTCCTTTTAAATTCTTTAAAAATAACTAAATGTCTCATCACTGTTGAATTACGAAACTTTTAAAGTAGAAGTAACTGAAATTCAGAAAATGCAGTTGTAACACTTCAGAACTGCTGAAATTCAATTTTAGACAGTTTTAACTTTCAAAACTCTGTGATGATGCTATCATTCTGAACTGACGAATTTTGCTTTTCTTGGAATGGCATTCGAGAACCGGAAAAGAAATTCTGGAACTTAAAATAAATTTAAATAAAGCATAATTTCAACAATTCGTAATGCTATCATTTTTAAATTCTCTAAAGGCTTTAAAGGATTGTTAAAAAATTATGTATAACCCTCATGGCTCAATATGAGGGTAATCATTGGGATCAATATTTTATAAAATTTTTGAAAACTTAACTTTCAATTTTGATTCTTTTGCTTCATAAATAAGCTGATAGTTTTTATTTTATTTATGAAAAATGTTTACATACTCCGTTCGATTCAAGTCTAGAAAATTATTTATGAGGATTTCGATTTTTCGGACGTAGAAATTCAAAACTAAAACATTGTTTCATTTATTTACATTCCAAAGAAAATAACGCTAAAAGAATAAATGTTCAAACAAATTCCTTGTCTGATACAAATTATTTAAATTTAATTAAGTTTTAATTAATTTGTAAGTTGAATTTTCATACAAAAAAAGATATTTTGTATGAATACTGTTTTCATCCAAAAAAGACCAATTTTGAACAATAATGATGAATCTTCAACCAATAAAGATAAATTCTTAACGAGAAATACAATACTTGATACTAAAACTAAAAAATATTTTAAATCATAAGTAAATTGCAATTTTAATGAAAAAATATCGAATATCTACCAAAAGAGATGAATTTTCAAACCAAAAAAAGAGATTTCAATAAAATTATTCAATTTTGAAACCAAAAAGATTTTTCAGTCATGAGAGAAAACATTATATGCAAATAATTATAATTTGAAGAGAAAAATCATTTTCCATACAAAATGAAGATTTCGAATAACTATTTATTTTTTAAGTTTCTTTCTTCATTTGCCTTAAGTTTATATAAATACCATTTTCCTATAGGTTTCTCGAGGAAATTCAAAAAGATTTTTTAAAACAAATATGTCGAAAAAGTATCTAGAAAATTTCTGAAACATTTTTTTATTTCACAGGGTTATACAAAATTTGAGGGAAAATTTGAGTCATTATAAAAGATATTTAGGACTTTTCTACGCTTGGAAAATTTTTTAAAATATTTTTTTTTAATTTTCGGAAATCTTTCAAAGTTTTAAAATATTTTGAATCTCATGGATTAGTTTTCGACAAATTTAGAAATGTTCGAAATCTTCAAAGAGCTCCGTTTTGATTTAAGTTTTTTGTATGTTTTCAATTTTTTCTAAAATGTTGTAATCTTGCAAAATGAAAAAATTTTGCTTCACAATCTACTACATCATTTTCAACAACAAGGAGTGCAAACTTTTCGTTCCACCAATTTTATTAGATAGGATAGGATTTTTTTTCTTTCGTTACACATTCGTCTCTAATGAATCGGAAAGGAGGTAGTTGGAACTATAATTTTCATTTGTGAATTATTTTATGTTCTGATTTTGATCAATAAAATGTCTATTATGAAAGTAGATTTCATTTCCTGAAAGAACAGTTAGAAATTGCAAATTTTGCATTTTCTCCTTGAAATTAAAGAACCTAAAATTCACACTTGTCCATAACGACTTGGTGCAAATGGGAATCTAAGTTTTTAGGGTAAACTACGTACTTTAAAGTCTATTGTGAATAATCAGGACTCGTCCCAGTATATATTCCTCGTCATTTCTTTCATCTGGTTCTGGTGATGCTAGAAGTAGTTACATTCATCCGATGAAAAGAACTCCGAACAAAACCTTTTTGCAAACGTGCGAGACGAAATCATGATATGCATATAAGCTTTTCTTTTATCTCTATCCGAGAAGAAGTAGTGTTGGAAACGGAATTGTGCGAAATATCATCTGTATAGTGTAACGCGGAAGTCGCGCGCATGATATAGCCAATGTCCGAGTAGGGCAAAGAAAAATCGATGTTTTAACCCAAGGTCCTTTTCGGATGAGGCGCTCTTTGAACATGTATCGTCTCTGTAAGTATTGAGGCCCCTGAAAATCATCGATAAATCGGACTTTATAAACGGAGAGGCCATTTTTTCTAGTTTCTGGTATACATAATCTGAAGAGTATAAAGACTCACGGTAGAGGCCGTTTTTCCGGCGAAAATGTTATTTTTTATGTAATAATCGAAAGAAGCAACTGCTCCCTATAAGCGGTACCACGATAACACTACCATTGCAGTAGTAGAGTATTTTACTATCTATCTAAAAAAGGAGTAAAGAAAATAATTGCCTACATCGGTTTTTACTTTTATGACTTACCATGCTTGTTACCAGTCATGCCTGAAGAAGAGGATCTGCTCGATTCTGTTTTTCGGCGAACCTAACAACAAAACGAAAAACTACGAGCACCATGAACTTTGGTCCTGGAGGATCGTTTTGTTGTTTTGTTCAACCGGAAACAAAACCGAGCAAATCCTCTTGCTCTGGCATGGCCGGTAAAAAGCACGGTAAGTCACGTAATCCAAAATTATTGTAGACTACTGCTTTATCTACTCCCTTTTTAGATGAATAGCAGAAATCTTCACTGTTGCGATGGTAGTGCTATCGTGGTGCCGCTAATAGGTAGCAGTTTTTTTTTCTTTCGATTATTACATAAAAAAAAAGAATTGTCGCCGAAAAAACAACCTCTACCGTGAGTCTTTCTACTCTTTAGATTATGCATACAAAAAACTGAAGAAAATGGCTTCACTGTTGATGAATTCTGATTTAACGATGATTTCCCGGGGGCCTTAATACTTACAGAGACGAAAAATGTTCAAAGAGCGCTACATCCGAAAAGGAACATGCCGTGGAAGAGGATTTGCTCGGTTCTGATTTTTGGCGAACCTCAGGACAAGGCGATAAACTACCATCCTTCAGGAACCAAGTCCGCTGGTAAAGAAATGCAAAAAAAAAGAGAAGCAAAAACTGATGGAAACAACTTTTTTATCTATTCCATTTTTAGATAAATAGTAGAATACTGCACTTCTGCGATGGTGGTGTTGTTATGGTGCCACTAATGAAACCCAGATTTTTCTTTTCATCATTATATAAAAATAGAATTTCCTCCGAAAAAACGGTCCATTTCCGAAAGTCTTCAGATTATTTATGAAAAAAACTAGACAAAATGGCTTCTTCGTTTGCCTTTACTTTATGAAGTCCGATTTACCGATGATTGCCAAGACCTTGAGACACTTATTTTACAAAATCATATTTCTTGGTTCCCACTCCCTAGTTTAGTTTGAATGCCCCGAAAAATCAACTTTTACAAATTTGAGCAAAATCAATTAATACTAACCAGTGCCCCAAATACCATGAAAAAAAAAACCAACAAATAATCCCCCATAAGTGCTAATTGAGATTTTCACGTAACAGTAAGGTTAATGGTCACATTAAAAAAATCTTTTTTGGAAAAGTAATTATGGAGCAAGAAGTTTTTAATTTTCACTCATATTTTTAATTAATTTTCAATTGTTTAAACAGTTTGAATTTTTAGGAAGAATTGATTTCTTGCAGAAGTCGTAAAATAGATACATATTATTATGTTATCAGTCTTATTATAATAAATGTAAACAGTGTTATTACTTGTTTAAATCATTTTTCAACTATTCAAACAATAGTTATGTATTAAAATACATAGTTCATCAAAGAAAAATAGAAAACACGTACTTCCTTAGCAATTTTCGAACAAATTTGGATATTCTTATGTATCTTTTTGCTTATTATTGTTCCGCTTAGTTTTTTAAACAAGTTTGAATTATTAAGACAGTCGCAAGTTGTTGAAAGAATTTTTCGTTTCTGAAAATGTGTAAATCTTGGTGCTTTCTTCGGGCCATGAATTCGTTTTTCTGTTTTAAAGTAGAAATACTTATTTAAATCTTATTTTAATTGGACGCATTTAAGTATCTATTTGTTTCTCACTGTGAATTATAATTAAATAATTTTTATAATTCATAGATATATGTTAATATTGATGAATTCTAAGGGTATGCGTACAATAATGATCTAAATTATACATATTTATTCTTTGAAATAGGATAGGACATTTATTTTGAACAATTATATTGCTTAATGTTTCATTGTAAATTCGTCAATTTGTTTTGAAAATTCATCTCCCTTGGTCGAAGTTTGAAATTCTTTGTTTAAAAATGGAACTTTCTGATTGAAAGTTAATCTGCTTTGGTTGTGGATCCAACTATTTGGTCAAAAATTCATCTTTTTCATTGATAATTTAACTATTTGGTTAAAAATGCATGTATTTTATTGAAAATTCTGCTTTTGTTATTGAATTAAACTGTTTTTGATCAAAAATTCACATATTTTTTGGTTGAAAATTCAACTGATTGTTATAAAGTTGAACTACTTTGTAAAATTTGTTTTTGTTTTTGATAAAGATTCATCTTTTTGGTTGAAAATTAAACTATTTCGTTAAAAATTTCTTTTTTTTTTGTTGGCATACCATTTTTTAAACTGAAATTTTTTTTATTCTATTTTGGTTGAGAATTGATCTCTTTTAGTTGAAAAATTAACTATTTGGTTGAAAATGCATGCATATAAGTTGAAAATTCGTCTTTTTTGGTAGAAAATTATTGTTCTTGGTTGAAAATTCATCTTTTGATTTGAAAATTCATCTATTTTGTTGAACATTCTTGCTTTTTGGTTGAATTAAACTATTGTTTCAACAAACTTAATATATTTTTTAGTACAAAATTCAACTAATTGGTTAAAAGGTAAACCATTTTGTTAAAAATTAATTTTCTGCTACGATTCACAAGCTTTTGTAGGGAAAAAATGATTGAAACAATTTTTAAGTGTTTAAACATAAAAAATTGTTTTAAAAACTAAGTGGAACATTATTAAACAAATAAATACATAGAAATATCCAAATTTGTTAAGAAATTACTAAATAAATAAGTTTTTCTTGTGTTTCAACAATTAGCTTTGTATTAAAACATATAACTATTGTTTAAATGGTTTAGAAATTATTGAAACAAATAATACAATTTGTGCATTCTAATTATAAATTGTTTAAAGAAACTTATTTGTTTAAAAACTTGAAAACTGTTTAGAAAATGTGTGGAAATACAAAATTTCTACATTCATAATTATTTTTGCAGAAGTTTTTTTTTGTGATCTTTAACCTTCATATCTCGTGAAACTCAATTAGCGCGTATGGGAGATTCTTAGAGCCCCATAAGCAGAATAAAAATAAATAATATATAATTACGTATATGATTAAATATATAAATAAATATTGTAAATTATATAAAGAGTACAACTTTTTCAACTGCACAAGTATCCACGGAGAGTGCGCATGATCGTCTTGCACAACTTCAAAATTCATGGTTTTCATATTTATAATACTTTTTGAAAAATAAAATTAACGGTAGAATATATAGGAAGATTGAAGGAGGACTTTTAAAATACTGGGAGTTTGCAGGGGATTAAAGGAGGGCTTTACAAATACTGGTACGTTGTAGGTGGATTAAAAGAGGATTTAAAAAATACAGGGAGTTTGTAGGAGGATTAAAGGAGGACTTGAAATATACTGGAAGGTTGTAGGAGGATTCAAGAAGGAATTTCAAAATACTGGGAGTTTGTAGGACGAATAAAGGTGGGCTTTAAAAATATACTTATATTATATAATAATATACTTAATTATATAATACTTATATAATAATATACTTTTATAGTATAAATAAGGGCGACACTAAAGTACATATGAAGTGCTCAGAGGAAAATGGTGATAAGTCCTATGTTTTAACATAAGACTTACAACGTTTTTCCTCTGAGCGGCTCATATATAAGCAAAAGACAAATGAAATACGAAATATGAAATATAAGATGTGAAATGTTGAATTTCAATCATCTAGAATTCAGAAAGCAACTCAATTCCGCCGAGAATTCAGGCAACACGAACTGCTCCCTGCTTTCTGATACTCCTTTCATAAGTGAAATGGCGATTCATCCTATGTATGCACATAAATATACATGCCACATTCACATTTGTCATTCTCAAATCCTTAACAGTGTTTTGCTTACTCCTCTCACGCCAAACTCAACACGAAACACGAAAGTAGTTTCAACCGAAATTTCAAAGTCGTATAAAATTTACATTTGTTATCAATACGAGGAAGGATTAAGGTTTTTTTCAGAGTTCGACGAGTTTTATTTTCTCTGAGACTGTTACTGTACCTTGAATGACTAGCTAAAAGTAAAGATTAATAGTTATATTTTTATAACAGGAATAAAGGTAGAAACTTATTTTAGGTTGTTAGATTATGAACAAAGTGCGAAAGTAGCATTTTGATTCAAAATCTCCTGAGATTCCTAAGACGCTCTGACTTTTTGAATTTTGGGAATATAGGAAATTGATGCAGGCTGGATATTACGGAATTGATGAGAGGAATTTTAATTTACGGACTTAAAAATTGAAAAAGGATTTGATAATCATAAAGAATGTAAGCGTTGAAAAAGTAGTAAGAAATTTCTTCAAATCTCCCTTATCAGGCATATTCTATATACAGAAAAATGATAGATCATTCAGAGCTAGGTCTTATACAATAATACAAGTAATATTAAGAAAAATTAAAATTAAAGTAGGAACTTTTTTTGTAATTGTTTAATCACTAGTTGAAAATTTGAAGATTTTTTTCGTTTTCGTCATTAATGAAAATTCTACAATATCATTTCATCATGAAATTATTCTCATAAGTACTACTATTATTGTATAATATAGATTACTAGATACTATTGTAAATTATAGAACTTTAATAATTGATGAAACTGAAAAAAAGAAAATTAGGAAGTTCAAGAAAATCTTATGAAATAATAGTAGTAGTATTGAAAATAATTGAAATTTAAGTCGATTATTTAAATATATATATATATAAAAACTAAAGGTTAACAACCACCGCAGGGTCCCACCGGGAGTAACTGTCATCTAAAAAAAATGAC
>JAABKJ010000392.1:0-51105 GCA_011634705.1 Andricus grossulariae | reverse complement strand
CATCAGATGACAAAAATACATCACTGTGCATCACAGGCAATGAGATTTGAAGACAATCGGAAGAAAATTCGGTTTGTATCTGCCTAAAACTGTTCAGATCATGCATTTGTTTATAATAATTGTTGATAAGTTTAAAAAATTATATCAGATAACAAAAATGCATCAATGCACATCATAGGCAATGAGATTCGAAAACAATCAGAAGAAAATTCGGTTCTTTTCTGCCTAAAAATGTGCAAATCATGCATTTGTTTATACTATTTGTTGATAAAGTTAACAAATGAAATCGATTACCATATTTTAATGATCACATTTCACCTCGCTGCTCTGAACGAGCGATTTCGATGCATAAATATACTTTACAAAAACCTAATCCATCATACTGTCTATTTGTTGCAAATATTTGATTATAACAAATAGCTTGACATGTCAACAAATTTTTTTCCTTCTACCGACTCTCGTGCATCAAACCTGAGGCCTGTTGCCACTGACAAAAATTTTCAAGAGAATTAAAAGGAAAAATTTCTAAAATCAACATTTTTTCGCTATTTGCAGCTCTACACGGAAAAAATAAGTTAAATTTTATTCAGAAAATAAGTTGTCGAAACTTTACTTGACTAGTCACCGATTCTAGGATAGGCCACTTTTTTCAAAAATCTCATATAATTTTTATTAAATAACCGCAGACTTTAGCGAAAAAGTGCAAAAAGTCATAGAATTATTGGAATACAATCTAGGAACATTTGTTCTCGAATTTGTATTCAGCAGATTTTGACAAAGTTCTAGACAAGCATTCAATATTTTATAAAAAGTCATCTAGATTCCAAAAGATTTTAAATACAATAACTCTCAGCACAGAAACGAATAACTGATTTACGAGTTGTCGAAGAATTTGTTGACTGTCGTCTACGTTATCTATATATGCACAATGACAGCCACATTGGAAGCTTGTGTTGACACGTAATGACGTTCATATGTGAAGTGGCGTATGTAAGTCTGAATAAAGTGTCAGTAACCGGCAATGGACAAATTTACGCGGAGTTAAATAATAATAACATTCAATAATATAACATTACTAATAACATTCAATAATTACATTCAAAATTTGCTAATTTCAAACTGAAGGCGTTAATAAAAGTTTAGAGCTTTTAACATAAAAAGGGATTTTATTTCATGAAATTTAATATTCATGCGTTGAAACGGGGGCAAGGTATTTTTCACACAGCTCTGCAGTGCCGTGCTTCGGCTTTTTGCTGGGATTTGTGCAAAATATTCCATGTGTTAGGTGAGCCGTGGGGTTTAGTTTTCAGGGGTAAGTTGAGTTCGCTGCGTTAGACATAGGTGTTAAGTAGTTCGAATCCAGCCGCCGAATTTCTTTCGATTTTTCATAGGGTCAAATATATATGTGTGTGTGTGCAGTGTTAGACTGTGCAAAAATAAATATAACTCAAGCATAAGCCTATTATATGTGGGTAACTTTAACTTCATGAAATAAAACCTCGAAATAATTTTTTCAATTAGGCAACACTGTCTTCTAACCACTCGTTAGGAGTCATCGAAATTTTCATTGACTGGCTTCGAAGCATTAGTGTATGTTTGTTTCAAGAACTCTATTCCTCTGGTCTTCACATTTTCATTGAAAGTCTTTTATACTTTCTACGATTCTTGCTATTTTTTAAATATGTATCAATCAAAGTTTCTAACGACGATACTTTCAAATTATGATATACGTTTGGCCCTATCCTAGAGTAGTTGACTCAGTCATTTAAAATTTCAACAACTAATTTTTTCCGTGTAGAATAACGTCCGCCTCCGTATGTATTTAGTAGTTTAAGTCAGTTTGCCTGAGTATCACATATTGTGCTACTTGGGTAGGGGAAAGGCACATTCAAAATTAATATTATCGTGAGATAAAAAACAATATGTCTTGCGGGAGATTATTAGAATTTGTTGATGAGTTTTGAACAAATCATTCCCGCTAAACTACATTGAATGTTGACCCCCCCCCCCCCGACCGAGTCCCAATAATGCCCCGAAGAACTAAAATGTACAATTTTGCGCAAAATTGACACACATGAGCTCTGTTTTTACCCTCTTTACCATCAATTATTTTTATTCGAACACTGACAAGTTTTTAAGCATGTTTTAAAAAATTTATAATTATTTAACAAATTTACACTTGTTGAAATAATTCTGTTTCCCATTTTGTAGCAAATTCTTATTTTTTTCAATAATTTTTATTCTTCAAAGAATATTGTTCTGAAACAAATGTTTGAAATTGATATTTTGCTGTGGTTATGATGGCAATTTGTAATGGTTGAAAACAACAAGTTGTTTAAACAACTTTTTCAAATTGTTCATGAAATTTGTTCTTCTCCAGTAATATTTCATTCTACAAAAAATACATTCAATTTTGTCGTTCTAAAAATGATTTCTTTCACTTTTTCCTTAAAATCACCCCCGTAGACTGATGAGTATTGTTTCTCTGAAAACTGAAAGTAAGTTTACTTTTTTTCACTCATGTTACTCCCGTAGGTTAGTTGATAATGGTCTCAAAGGCACTGCACATTTTTGTATTTCAAAAACGTTACGGAAAATTAAAACGAAAATTATGATGATTAATTTCTTAAAGAATTGGTAAAACTTTTAAATATTTAACAATGAGCGATATACCTAATTAAATTTATGTGAAAAAAATCATATTTTTTATCACATTTCCATCAAAATGTACAATTAAACTTCAATAAATTGTTTAAGGCCATGCGACGAGTGTGCCACGTGACCGGCTTCCTACCTTACCGACGCTTTTGTTTATTTGTAAACTTATTTTCACACGAATAGCCACATCGAGTTGAAAATTTGGGATAATAAATAAGAAGCGCTAAGAAATGCGGCTCTGGTCCTAAATTTTTGTAATTATGAAAAAAGTTTTTGTTTGTAAATATTTTTTTTTTTGCTTTTTCATATTTATAAAAAATTAGGACCAGAGCCGCGTTTCTTAGTGCTTCTTATTTATTATCCCAAATTTTAAACTCGATGTGGCTATTTGTGTGAAATTAAGTTGACAAATAAAAAAAAGTGTCCGTAAGGTAGGAAGCCGGTCACGTTACCCACTCGTCACATGGCCTTAAGGAAATTCACGGAATTCAGGGAATTGAGAGAATTCAAGGAATTGCAGAATAAACTGCGCATCGCTATGTATGGTAGAAAACTATTGCGCAGCCCGAAGTATCATAGAACTTATACTGTGCTGTGCTAATAATTTTCTGCGCATTTATTTTTGAACAAAAACGCTTAAAAATCATGAATCTACCGGCTCTATCAACTTATTAGAGACAGATATATAACAAAGAAAAACATTCAACTTGGTTAGGGTTATGTTTTTTAAAATTTCCTCTTAATGAAACGTTTTTTTCTTCTTCACTGAAAAATCTTTATTTATTGTGCATTCGCCTTTTTGGTTGGAAAATTCAAATATTTGTTTCGAACGTCATGTATTTTGTTGAAAATTCGTATTTTTCGTTGAAATTTTTTTATTTTATTGCAAATTCAAATCTTTGGTTGAAATTTGGACTATTTTGTTGAAAATACGTTTTCTTTCAAATCTTTTTAGTTTGAAAACTTGACTTTTTGGTTAAAGACTGATATTTTCTTTTTGTTGAAAATGCAATTGTTTTTGTTTGAATTCAAATCTCTTTTGTTTGAAAATTGGACTATTTGGTTGAAAATTCAAGTATTTGGTTAAAAAGTCAATTATTTAGGTGAAAACTAAGCGTTTTTTTTAGGAATTCAACTATTTTGTTGAAAGTCATCCTTTTTGGTCGAAAGGTAAACTGTTTTGTTAAAAATTCGTCCTTTTGGGTTGAAGATTCATCTTTTATGGGTGAAAAGTAATCTTTTTTGGTTGAAATAAATAAATTAAAAATTTTAGTTTCAAATTATTTTATACCGTACATAAAAGATTTTATCCTAAAAATGTTGCACGGGCAAAATTCTGGTCTTTGAATATTAATTGTTAGGGAAAATAAAAAATTGGTTAGGGTAAAACCAGAGAAAAGTCAGGAAATGTTGAAAGTGAAGTTTTGCTGCCACCCTGGTATAACCCATTAGAGCGCAGCTTAAATTTGACGATCGAATGTATCAAATAGTAATTTGCATTACAGAAGTCTATACAATCGTAATTCATATTAAATTACTCTACCAAATCGTAATCTGCACAAGAAATTTTGACATTAAATCGCAATTTGTGTTAAATCATGATCAAATTGTAATGAAAAGAATAATGGAATTCTCGAGTAGGTGGAATTTTGAACTTTCTCTTCTATACGCTTCTTAAATCCAGAAATAAAAACAAGTCGCAATTCCAGTGTGCTTTGCACCCTTAAAAATACGTTTTGAATCCGGGGGCTGGCTTACTCTAATTTCAAGCGACATTGCCGCCTCGACGAAAGAGTGGGTACTTGCATTTTGAGGTTATAGTCCGGGGCGTTCATTAGTGGCATAAGTTTACTTGGTGATGTAGGTTGGGTGGAAAAAACGAGAAAGAGAAAGGGGTGAATAGTAGCGGGTGTCAACCACTCATTCCTTTCTGTTGTGTACCTTTAGTTTGCTTTGTGTTATCCACGCATTCGCGATTCGCGAATTTGATATCATATATTTATTTAACCAGAATTTCTTTTGTTCTCTAAAAGTTGGATCATTTAGTTATTTTAAAAATATAGTTTTTACAAAATTGTAAACCTATGAGTAAAAATCTGCCCGATGCGCAGGAACATTCTGATCTCGCGCTTCGCTTGCAAGCTTGCGTTCACTAGTCACAAAAATAATGATATGATTGGCCACAGAAATAATTCAAGTCCCCCACTACTTTTTGATAATTTTTTGTGTACTTCCAATTTTTCCGCATAAGAGATGCCGCAATATGACTTGCCGCAAATGTGACATGCCGCAAATGTGACTTGCCGAAATGTGACTTGTCGCAAATGTGACTTGCCGCAATGTGACTTGTCGCAAATATGATTTGCCACAATGTAACTTGCCCCAAATATGACTTGCCGTAATGTGACTTGCCCCAAATATGACTTGCCGTAATTTGACTTGTCGCAAATATGATTTGCCGTAATGTGACTTGCCGCAATGTGACTTAAAGAATTTCCTAGAATTTCGTTAGTTATGGAACTACAAGGGATTTTGTCAGATTTCCGAGTATTTCAATAATTTTAAAGGATTTTAACAGTTTTCGAGGTAATTTAATAAATTTTCCAAGATTTCAGGATATATCATCAGATTTCATGTATTTTCACGGGGTTTTATTTTTAAAAGATCCTAAGGAATTTCCAATTTCTTATTGAAAAAAAGTTGGTAAGTTTAAAAAATTTTTACATGTTTTAGGATAGTTTTAAAAATTTCAAGGATTTTCAAGAGGTTTAAAAAATATCAAGGGATTTCAAAAGATTTCAAAGGATTTTGTATATCTCAGGATATTTGATATGGATTTAATTAATTTGAATTGATTATACAGGATTTCAAAGATTTTAGGGTATTTCTAAAAATTCCAAGGAATTTTCAAGAGCTTTACAAAGTTTCAAGGCATTTAAAAGGATTTAAAATATTTTATGATTTTCTTAAAAATTCCAATGAATTTTTAGGAGCCTTAACAAATTTTAAAGGATTTAAAATATTTGGAGGTATTTTAAAAGATTTCAAGGAATTTTCAATGTAATTCAGTTATTTAATGGGATTTCAAAGGATTTTAAATGTTTTAAGGCTGTTTAAATATTCCAAAGATTTTGGAATTGATTTCAATAATTTTAAGGGATTTTAAAGGGTTTGAAATATTTCAGGGTACTTTAAAAAATCCCAAAGCATTTGCAAGTGATTTGCAAGGGATTTGTATAATTTTAAGGGATTTAAACCAATTTTTATGGGGTTGTAAAAAATTTCATAGAATTTCTGCAGCATTTGATTGCAGTTATTTAATGAGACTTCAAAGGATTTTAAATATTTTAGGGAATTTTAAATGATTCCAAGACTTTTTTAAGAGATTTAAAATATTTCGAGGGATTTCCAAGGATTTCAATGATTTTAAGGCATGTCAACAAATCCATGCTGTTGTAAATAATTTCATAGAATGTTGGAAGATATGGAACGATTTTAAAGGACCCGTTTTAAGGGATTGTAACAGCTCTAATGATTGTAATAAATTTTCCAGGATTTTAGTAGATATTATCAAAGTTCATAGAATTTCACGGGATTTTATAATATTTTAATGGATTTCAAAGAATTTATTCACAAGAAGTAAGGGGTTTCGTAGGGTTTCAAAGATTATTTAATTCACTTGGATTCGTTGAAATCGTTCAATTTTACTCAATTGAATTGATTTTTTTAAATGTTCTTTAGTTTTTGTTTAATTAACCCTAAAGAATTTTCAACTCACCTTGAATTTCTTGGAATTGCATGAAATTCTTTTTAATTTCCTTTGAATTTTTCTAAACTTATTTCATAGTTACTGAATTCAATGAAGTTTTTCATAATTTTAAATTGTTTTCAATTTACTTGATTTTTTAAATTCGTTTTAAGTTTTTATTTATATTAATGAATTCTTCTCATCAACTTGAACTGGTTTAAAGTGTTATGAATTTATCCTGAAGTTGTTAAAATTCACCTGGAATTCTTATAAATTTCATCGAAGTCTTTTGAATTCTTTTAAATTCAAAAGAACATTAGTCACATCAGTACTGCACATTAGTCACTTTTAGTTACTTTTTCGGTTTAAAGAGGTCACTTTTTCACTTTTTCAAGCCTTATCCCATTTATGAAAGATACTATATTAAAAATGTTAGAAGATTATAATTTTTGGTCTTCAAACATTAATGGTCAGGAAAAATAAAAAATTAGCCAAGGATAAGTCAGGGAATTTTGAAAATGAAGGTTTTTCCCCCTTTTTTGAGAAGAGAAAATTGGAAAGAAAAACGAAAGTTGAAAAGTTATATAATATATCGTAAAACTGGGCCTAGTGCAACATGCGGGGTAAAACAGAACACCTGGTTTTTGATTCAGAAAAAGCCATATTAAGTTATGAAATGGAATGTTCCGCGTGTCCCGCTTTACCCCACATTGTCTTGCTGATTTCCCTATTAGGGTAAATTTAAAAAATAATTATGGTGGAAACCTTAACACTGTAAAATAAATTAAATACATTTGATTCTGTTTTTCATTATTATAGTAAATAATTTTGTTTTTGAACCTTTGAATAGAAAAGCGCTTTACAACAAAAGTTATTTCTAGTATTCGTAAGAAACTTTTAACTGGTAAGTAGTTGTTAGGTTCGGAAATGAATATTGTTACTTTTGAGTAATAGCCTATAATTTAAAGTGAGAATTAAACATTTTTTTAAGTACTTCATTCAGAGTTAGAAATTATCTTATTATTGACGGATTTTATAACATCGTTCAAATCTATTTAAAAAAAGTTAGGGGGGACTTCAGCGTTTATACTGTATCTTCAAAAAAAAGGTTGGCCCCTCTGACAACCCACTAGCGTTTCTTATCATTTGCTGTGTAAAATCCTTAATTAATTAAAAATAACAGAAACCTGCGGCAAATTCCCCATAAAACCATTCTTCTAGAAGCTTTCTTTTTAAAGATATAATGTTACAAAAGTATCTGAACTACTGGGCTGATCTGAAATCTTTATCAGAAAAAGTTGTACAAGATTCAGTTGCCTTCAATTAGAGTGCTCATTTAGGAAAATCGGTCAATTAGAACTCCAGATATCCTCAAAAACGTCGGAAAATTGAAAAATTTCAAACATTGATATCTCGAAAACGCTTACATAAACAAATTTTTGAGTGTGATTTTCGTGTTTAGTGGGCTAAAATACATTGGAAAATTATAGTGAGATATGGCGAGCAGAACAAATTTTTAATTTTGTAAACTAGTTTAATTTGAAATTGACAGCAGTGGTTAATTATTTAAATAATTTGTATAAAGAAATGCATAGCTTGACTTCTCTTCGATAAATAGGTTCAATTTTTTTCACGGAATCAACTTAAAATGTCTTGCCAATGACTCTTCTCAATTATACATTGAAAATTGA
Organism: Andricus grossulariae; assembly: GCA_011634705.1. Lineage (NCBI taxonomy): Eukaryota > Metazoa > Arthropoda > Insecta > Hymenoptera > Cynipidae > Andricus > Andricus grossulariae. The sequence goes on along the minus strand of JAABKJ010000392.1, from coordinate 43,008 downwards.
TAACAATTGTTTATTTTTCCAATAATTTTTGTGAACAAATGTACAGCTTGATTACTTTTCAATAAATAGACTTAATTTTGTTACGGAATCAACGAAAAATGTATTTTTGATTACTATTTGTTATCATACTTTGCAAATGGAGAAGAATTGTTTATCATTTCAAGTATAAAAAAAGTTGAAATAATGACCAATTGTTATTCATTCGTAAAGCATCATTGGAAAGAGCGATTGGGAAGACATTTCTAGTTGATTCCGTAAAAAAATTAAGCCTTTTCATTTAAGATTAGTCATAGTTAATTAAACAAGCTGTGAATTTGAATATAAACATTGTTTAAATAGGTAATAATAGTTGTATATTTTGCAAAGTATAATAACACAGAATCATCGAAAAGTTGTTTTAAGCTGACTCCACAAACCAAAAATTGAGCCTATTTAATGTAAAATAGTCACGCTGTGAATTCGTTTATTACAATTGTTTAAATAAATAGCAATTTTTGTTTAATCGCAAAGTATCATTGCGAAGAGTTATTGGCAAGACATTTTCAGTTGATTTCGTAAAAAAAATGGAGCCTTTTGATTGAAAAATCGTCAAAATGTGCATTTATTTGCAAAATTTGTTTAAATCAATTAATTAAGTGTAATCAAACATTAGAATCTCTCACATTTTATTTAAAAAAGACTATGGATTTCAATGAGCTAGAAATAATGATTCCCAAAAAAATGACTTAATTTATCGATAAAATTAAATCTTAAAAACGAAGCCTCTAGGGGGATAGTTCTTTGGGCAATTTTCCTCCTCTTATCAGGTACTATCTAATGACAGTAATTAATATAATGCAGGCGCTGTCAGCCCAAAATGTGAAGGGTTCTTTTTATATATTTTTAGGAATCTACCATTAAAAGCTGTAGGACTAGTCTAGGTTATCCTATCAGATCTAATATTGGGGTTCCCATGCCCTATTAATTATAATATTACTTATCATTTCTTTTTATCAGGAGGAATCCTTTCCAAGTAAAATTATATTTCCCTAAATAAATCCTGTATTAAACTTGAATTAAAAACGAAAAAGAACACTACGTTTTATCAGAATCTCAACTGGACTAAAAGCATCTCTGAGTGCTACCCCGCGTCAGTCCTTTGAGAAAAGGGCTCGGGGTGCAGTTATAAATAATTTTGCGCGATTTTTCGAGGGGAGCGTCAAATAACCAGTTGCCTGGAGCGCGAAGCTGTCTACGGTCGGCCCTGGAAACTGGTAACCTAGAAAGAGATGGAGAGCAGTAGTGCTACTATAGACAATAGAGCCGCGGACAGGGTGGAAGCAGGAGAAGAGTTTAGCGGTTCTGGTGGTGAGGGAGAGAGAGAGATTTCTGCGAGAAGGAGGACAGTGCAGTCACACAGAGGGAGGAGTGCTATGACGTCATATTTGAGGGTTGCCCGGGCAACGGAACGTTGCTGCGCTGGGACGCCGAGCGTCGCCACCGACGTCCCGTAAAAATCAATTTGGACTTTGGCTAGGTAGGTAGGTAGATAGGTAGGTTGGTACGTTTGCGTAGCGTTGCTTGCGTCGCCTCGTAGCGAGCGAGCGACCACGCTTCTGGAGCCGGGCTCTCCCAAAAGCCTCGAAAGCTCCGACAGTCGCGAGTGGCCAACTCATCGAGCGGGTTGACTCGCGCTTGACTCGTGCTTGACTCGAGCGGTAATTCTTCGCACGCACCGCGCTTCTAAAAAAAAAATCCCTCGTATGCAACCATCTCTTGCATCTCCCGGCTCATTTTCTTTCTCATATCTCGCAACTTTCAGCTTCCTTCAGTTTCTTCCTCCACAAATTGTGTGCCTGAAAAAAAGAGGGGAATCACCAGAGAAGAATCACAACAATTGGATGTCAGTAGTGATAGTATGAGCTTCCGGCAAATTAATCTTTGTTGTGATCAGGAATGATTGAGTTTTGATCTAGGTCCTGCGACAGTGGATTATGAAGCCGGGATCCCACATGTTTTTCGAAGAGAGACCAACCTTGTGATTATTAGAAAGTAGAGAATTGGGAAGAAAAGGAAGAAAAAGAAGAGGCTGGAGGGGTCTTTAGCCTAGGGTATATAGACGTTGTTGTGCAGATTCTTGGTAGACCACCTACTTGGAGAACCCTGCAAGTGTTTATGCTGGAGAAGATTTTATGATAGGGATGGTAGTATCAATCTGGGGAGCCAGGGCTTGTGATTTGAAGAAGGCGGGAATGTCAGTAATGAAGGTCGCATCAGCTAAGTAGCTTTCGAAGTGGAGGTCGCCGGAATCCGGGAGCTTGAGAATGTAGCAACTCTGGACAGGGATTGAGGAAGTGTACGGTCTTGTCTTAATAACAAGGCCGGAAGGGCAGAGATATCGAAGGATCGCTGATCAGAGATCAATCTCGACAGAAGGGCGAAACAGTACATCGAAGCATTAGAAAGAGCGAGTGTATATCGATAATGGTGGAAGGCAAGGTGCCAAGACGTTGTTGGCTAGTGTTGCTGCCGCGTGTGTGGTCGTTCCGGCTGCGAAGAGTAGACGTAAGGTCAGGATTACTGTGAGCACCTTGTATCGAAAATTAGAGGGATGCCGAACTATGATCTTGTGGGCGTCAAAACAAGACCTTGCTAAAGCAGGGGGTCGTAGATCATCGTCGTCGGCGCGGCCGTCGCCGTCGACGTCGCCGTCGCCGCAGCTTTTGTCGTCGTCGCCGGCGCCGTCGACGCCTCGTGTGCGCGCCAGGGGAAGTTGCAGTTAATAATAACTGCTTCCTAATTAAGTAACTAATGCAATTAGCAAGGTGCAAGGTATTTGGAAGAAGTACCTGAAATATCTTCCGTAAAAGACTCAATTCCTGAAGCTGAGTAATGACGGCGACTGGTACGCCGGGTTATCGGTAGAAGCACCGCAGTTGCGGACGTTATCTAAAGGTGCCGAGTGGGCCAAACGGTTCCGATTAAAGGAAACCCTTAATCAAACCGGAGGCAAACTCCACCGGCGAACATGGCCTCGGTAGCAGCATGGTTGCCGTTCGCCCGAGCGGCTGCCATCGGATGGGTGCCGATCGCCACGCATCCTTTACCTCCTCCGCCGATACCCAAGGATCGGCGCAAAGCTGATGACGAAAAGCTGCTCATTAACGTGAGTGGTCGTCGCTTTGAGACCTGGCGAAACACCTTGGAGAAATATCCGGACACCCTCCTAGGATCAAATGAGCGGGAGTTCTTCTATGATGAGGAATGCAAGGAGTACTTCTTCGACCGGGATCCGGACATCTTTCGGCACATCCTCAACTATTATAGAACAGGCAAGCTTCACTACCCGAAGCACGAGTGTCTGACGAGCTACGACGAAGAGCTAGCTTTCTTTGGCATCCTTCCGGATGTAATAGGCGATTGTTGTTATGAAGACTACAGAGACCGGAAACGAGAAAATGCCGAACGACTCATGGATGACAAGCTCAGCGAAAACGGTGATCAGACACTCCAGCAACTTACAGACATGAGAGAAAAGATGTGGAGGGCTTTTCAGAATCCTCATATTTCGACAGCAGCCCTCGTATTTTATTACGTGACGGGATTCTTCATCGCCGTGAGTGTTCTGGCGAACGTGGTGGAGACGGTCCCTTGTGGAAATCGACCTGGACGAGCAGGGACCCTATCCTGCGGGGAGAGATATAAGATTGTATTTTTCTGTTTGGACACAGCCTGTGTGATGATCTTTACAGCGGAGTACCTCCTGAGGTTGTTTGCAGCACCGAGTAGATGTAAATTTGCCAGATCGGTCATGTCAGTTATAGATGTGGTCGCCATATTGCCGTATTACATAGGATTGGCCATCACGGACAATGACGATGTTTCAGGGGCTTTTGTTACCTTAAGAGTCTTCCGTGTGTTTCGAATTTTCAAGTTCTCGCGTCATTCCCAGGGACTTAGGATCCTGGGATACACGCTCAAGTCGTGTGCTTCCGAGCTCGGGTTTCTCGTTTTTTCCCTTGCGATGGCCATTATCATCTTCGCTACCGTCATGTTTTATGCCGAGAAGAACGTTGAAGGAACGAACTTTACATCGATACCAGCAGCTTTCTGGTATACGATCGTCACCATGACCACCTTGGGGTGAGTCTGAATCTTTACTTTTATACTTATGGAAAGTAAAATAACTGGTTAAAGTTTGGGCGTAATTTGTTAGTTTTCTTCAGGATAATATAGAAGGATATGTGGGAATCGAAATAGGAACCCGCATTGGAATCGGTTTACAGAATTAGGACCAGTATTGGTTTATGAAATGAGAACCCTTATGGCATGATGGAATGAGAATCCGCATCAGATTGCGGATTATGATAAAACATCTAGAAATTTTCACTAGAGCTACAATATAGTTCTTAAGAAAAAGATACTGCTGACTGGTTTCGAAATGTTATATGCCAAACAGGTATTTAAAATTCCCGTCAGATGAACCTCATTAAACAGCCGGAATTAGTTTTACCCATTGGTAACAAATTAGATTTTTTCTTATGAAATTTAGCGGTTCTAATGGGGATGACTGGAATCGCTAATGGAATTTAATAAGATTAATAAAATTCAATTGGATACTATTGGATACTGGAATTTACTACATTCAATTGAGCCGTATTAAATACTATTCATTCACTCAGAGAAAGATTTTTCTTGATCAGAGCATATTGATTTGACCTATTACTTTTTTAAATTGGAATTTTTCATTTGGAAATCCTGATTCTGATATTCAGAAACCACTTTGTTATCTCGCAAAGTTTCTATCACCTACGAATTTGAACTTAATCAAATCTTTGATGAAAGTAGCTGAATAGTGCAGTAAAATGATTGGTTTTAGTTAATTAACAGCTTCATTGGGATGAATTGAATTTTCTATTTTCTGCCTTAAGGATCAGTAGTAGATCGGATGGTAAATTGAATTTTCGGAGGGAACTGTAAGTTTCAAAAATGGAAGAAAGTATAATTTTTACAAATATTTACTCCATTTAAAGACAGTATTTGAAAACAAATTCTCAAGAAATTAAAAAAATTTCCTATATGAAAGTGCATAAAAGATATGAAGGCGATGAGGACTGCAATAGGAAAGAAATTAAAGAAAGTTTTAATCGAACCCCTAGGCCAGTTTCGGTCAACGTCAGTATTGCACTTAACTGTTATGATTTCAATTAACCATGCCCGGAAAACTTAAATTACATGCCTCTGGCTATATCTTAAATTTGGAAATTATAATTTCAAAACTATTATAATAATACTCAAACTAGTATAATAATTATAATTATTATATTTTGTTTATGCGTATTTTATTTCTCAATTTTTATTTCGATTCCATTTTACATCAACGAAATTTCTCTCTCAAAAATTAAATTCTTTGAATTAATTATCTATTTATTGAGTAACAAACCTTTTTTCTAACATAATTTCCTGAATGAGGCTCTAATGGGTTATTAAATAATTTCTCGATAGTCGATAATGGTCACCACTTTTAATATTAACCTTCTAATTTAGAAACACCCTGAACCGTTAATAAGACACTTCAGTATTGAAAATGATAAAAAAATATTATAATTTATTTTTCTTTTATGCAAAGTGCTTCCATTATATTTATGGTAAAATTGTTACATACTTTTTCAACAGCCTGGCGACTGACTGGAACTCCTGTTTGGTAGATAATGCAAATTCAAAAGGCTTGCAGCAGTCTTCCCAGGATTCTTTTGGAGCATTCTTTGCATTATTGGACAGTGTCCAAAGTAACAGTTGAATAGTTGAATAATGGTCTGAATGGATGAAGATTAGCGACTTGAGTTTTTAGTATTCTTTGTCTCGAATTTTATACGTTTTATTGTAAATCAGTCAATTTTCAATCAATGAAGATACTCTTTTAGATTTATTCCCGATCACTCCAGTGGTTAACTTGACTCAATAAGGAAACTAGGTCAACAAAATTTAAGCTCTCTTCAGGTTTCACTCAATTTACTCTCTCTTCATTACTCCAAAGAAATGTAGCGCATTTGTCGTTGTTTTTCGGAGCGTATTATTTTTCCTCTCAACAAATATTTCTGAAATATTTTCTGGAGATGACTTTTCTCTGTCGAGCTTGAAATTGTTTATTGTTTAAAGTATTGGATAAATATGATGGACAGAGTGTCTGGTTGACCGGGAAATCGGGAAATCCAGAAAATGACCGGAAATTGGATTCAGTGACCGGGATTCTTTTCTCGAATGTACTAATATACAAATCATTTATTTTATATATTTTATTACTCTATAATTCTGAGTTGGAACAGGAAATTTGTGAAAAACTCATAATTCTCACTTGTAATGGGGAATTGTTCAAAGAAATTACAATTTTGACTTGAAACGGTGAATTTTCTAAATGAATTATAATTCTGAGTTGGGACAGAAAATAAATATAAGAAATATACAAAATAAATAAAATAATTTTGACAATTGGGACAGGGAATTCCCGTAAAGAATTTAAATTTTGATTTTTGAATAAGGACTTTCGTGAAGAATGATCATTTTTGCTTTAGAACAGGAAGTTTCCGTAAAGAATTATAATTTGACATGGAACATGGAGTTTTTAACAGGGACCGGGAATCTTGGAAAAGAATTTTCATTCTAATTTACAAGAAGGGAAGTAAAAAAATCCCGGTTTCTAGTCAGAATCCGTCTCAATTTGAAACATTCCTTTTCTTGAAACAGGGAATTTTGGAAATTAATTTAATTGTGACGTGGTATAGGCAATTTTCTAAAAGGATTATAATTCTGACTTTGGAAGGAAAATACATAGATAAAATATTTGTAAAATTTCGTAAAGAATGTTATAATTCTGACTTGGAAAAGGGAATTTTTGAGAAATAAATTTAATTGTGACTTGGAACAGGGACTTTCTGTAAAGAATTATAATTTACACTTTTGGACAGGGAATTTTCGTGAAGAATTGTTATTTGACTTGGAACAGAGAAATTTTGATATGGAACGGATATATTGAAAAACAATTTTAATTCTGATTTACAAGAAGGGAATTAAAAAAAAAATCGTTTTAAATTCAGAATTATAATTCTTTTATTTTCTTTATTATCTATTCAAAATCAGAATTGTAATTCTTATAACTAAAAATTAACTGATGCTGCAGCTCAGAATTGTAAGTCTTTATAAAATTCGCTGTTTCAAATAAAGAAAATTTGAAATTTTACAATTGTTCATAAATCTCTCAAAACCGTTAAAAGTCGTTTGAAATCATTCAAATCTTTTGGACTTCTTTAAATTGGCATTTAAATTGCGAGAAAAGTTCTTCATCTTTGTAGGAGTGTTTTTTCAGAGGTTAGAATGTAGGTTAGAACAAGGAAAGGATAATTGGAAAATTAATTATTTATATAATTAAAATGAATCAAAAGATTATAACACTTAATATAATAAAGTTTATTGCAAAAATTTGTTTATGTAAGAGAATTTATTTTAAGTAAAATTGATGTATTCATATTTTCGAGTAAAAAAAAAACAGATTCTGAGCTATTTTCAATAGAAAATTGAGACATATTGATGTCTAATTTGCAGTAAGGATGTGAGACTTTCTGATTGGAAAAGCTTGTCCGTGTAGTTCTTTCAGATATGGAATATAATGGGAAGACTAGGGTAAAGGCACCAATTACTGAGGGTAGCCTTTTGTTAAGGAAACAGTTGATTTCTTTTCACCAAAGAACTTTACTCTCTTTTTTTTGGAAGTCATTACATGAGTCTTAATTAAGCTTCAAGATCCATGGTGTCTAGCGCACCGGGAAATCGGGGAAAACCGGTAAAAACCTAGGAATTTTATTTGTTTGTGGAAAACCGAGAAAAACTAAAGTATTTTCTTTATCAGGTGAAAACCGAAAATCAGAGAGAGAAAAATCTGATGACTTCAAGTATTTATATAATACTATTAAAGTTTTATGATGATTGCTCAAGTTCTTTTAATGCTAATTATATGAGAGTTAAAATTTTTACACCTAAATAGGTTGAAATATGTCAAAATTCTCTATAAAGAAAATCAGGATGTAAGCATTTTGTCAATTATTTAAGAAGATATTGCTAAAAAAGCCCAAAATGCAATGTTTTCTTAAAATTTAATCGTGACGGTAATTGTCTTGCTCTTTATTTAATTTGAATGCATTCAATTTCCAATGTATTCCAATTATAACCAAGTTTCACGATTATTGAGACCGTCACGATTATTGTGACGTTTACCTTAATAAACAGTTTAGAAAGTTGCTAAAAAAATGTTGGAAAAATTTGAAGACATCTAATCTTTAGTAAAATAATAATAAAAATTAAATGAATATATATTTTACATAAATTAGTAGCAGAAATATTTAAATTTGTCGAACATTTCTTTTCAACTTTAAATATGTTGCACCATGCAAACAACAATGTTCACAATCATAATGGTGATAAGTTGGTGTAATTTTACAGAAATTTACCTTAAAAATGATAAAAATTTTAACTTTCACCTATTTCGGAAAGTCGTCACTTTCTTACCCTTTTCAAATAACGAATTTGAGCTGTTTAATAAAAAAAATTGTTGAAAAAATTCTGAATATTAAAATTGTATAAAGCAGAAGACGCAGTCTATCAAAAAGAGTTGTCTGTCTTTAAAGTGTAATATTATTTAAACTAATACAGAAATTTTTTTTCCGTCTTATATCGTATAGAACTTTCATTTTTAATTATAAATCTTGCGGAAAATTTAAAACAAAAATTTCAAAACTAACAAAAGAGCGGATATTAAGTTGAAAATGTTGGGAGAAAAAATTATTCAAAAACCCGAGCAAGCTTTCTGTTCTCAATTTGTACTTTAGGGTTCTAAAAACAAGTCTCTTTACATTTTTTTATAACACGTTATGTTCCGAATTTTTACTAAAGTATAAACCAAACCGATAAAAATATCATATTTTTTTAAAACAATAATTCCTATATCGTAAAAAAACTGTGAAACTCAGAAAAATAATTCTGGAACAAAAAAAACTGTTTTCTTGGATATACATGGAAATTTGGTTCAGTCAAACGAATTTTGGTTCATGCAACAAAATCTTTGATTGACTAATCCAAATTTTATTGTTGAATCAACCAAATATTCCATGTACCAAAGTATTTGCTTTAAACAAAAAAAAAAAAACTTTATTTGGATCAACCAAATATTTTTTGTCTGTATAATAACAATATTCTATGGTTGAAACAACAAAAATTGAGTTGATTCAACCAAATCGTTTTCTGAGGGTACTGAAACTTTTTTCCCTGAAAGGCTTTTTTTGATGATAATGAAAAACACATTTTTAACTTATACGCAATTTGCCTCAATTTTTTTTCTTTATTCTTTCGCAAAAAAGATAAGCGTCAATAGATTTTGTATAGGTCCTTTTAAGGGAAATCATTTTTATATTCTGTTGTCGTATCTTGTGTCATTTTTGCAAAAATGTGGATTTTCGTGATTTTTGGAGAAGAAAGATGAATATAGAAAAAAATTAGAATTAAGAACACAAAGTTACATACACCATACTTTACAGAAGCGACGAGCCTTTTAAATTTACAATTTATTCACAATTAATTTTTCTTAATGTATTAAAAATAATTAACTAATTATATATCCATTTAATAAATAGTTTTTTTATTCATTATTGACTATTTTAATAAAAAAATTTTAACACTGCCCGTTTTTCATTTAACACTGCCCTTATTGTTAACACTGCCTCTTAGAATATGCTCTGGTGGTCGGGAAAAAACCGGAAATTTCAAATAATGATTATGAATTTTATTACGTTTATGAGAAAGTTCTATGTTAAAAATGTTACAAGATTAAGATTCTGGTCCTTAAATGTTAATGGTCAGGGAAAAATGAGGGAATTTTGAAAATTAAGTTTTACGGTCACCCTGATACAATATACTTGCCAGTGATTTATTTTCCTTGTATTTCTGTTTCTTTCTTTTTAGTTGCTTCCTCTTGATAATTATATTTTTACTTGCAAATTTTATTATTTGGTTGAAAATTCAACAATATTGTTAAAGTTTTCTCTTGAAAATCGAAGTAAAATCTTTCTCGGATGAAAATTCAACTCTTTTTTTTAAATTCGTCTTTTTGGTTTAAAAATTTATATATTTTTGTATAAACTTCCTCTTTTTTAGATAAGAATGCAAATATTTTTTATTTTAAATTAAAATCTTTTTGAGTTGAAATATCTACTGTTACATTATTCGTTGAAAATTGATCTTTTTGGTACAAAATCCAAATACTTGGTTGAAGGTTGAACCATTTTTTTTTAAAATCATTTTTTTGTTTGTTGAAGATTCATTATTTTTTTGAAAATCCATCGCTTTGATTGAATAGTAGATTTTTGTTTGTTAAAAATTAATTTCTCAAACTTAAATTTAAATATTCCAGTTAAAGATTCATCCTTTTAGTTGAAAATTGATCTCTCTAGTTCAAAATACATACGACAGTTTTGATGAAAATTCGTTTTTTTTTTGTATTTGAAATTAAATTTTGTAACTGAAAATGTCATTTTTCCATTTTTGGTTAAAAATTGATCTTTTTTTTAGTTGAAAATTTATTTTTTTTTGGTAGAAAACTATCTTCTGGATTTGAAACTTCCTATTTTTTAATTAAAAATGTAAGTTTATGACTGAAAATTAACTTTTTTCTTGAAAATTTATATTTCCAGGTTGAAAATTAATCTTCTTGGTTGTAATTTCGTAGTTTTTATTTTAAAATTGATCTCTTGTGGCAGATATTTCATCTTTTATTGTAGAAATATCAACTATTACATTTTTTGTTGAGAACTCATCTTTTTGTTGAAAATTTAACTATTCCGGTTTAAAAGTAAACTCTTTTCTAAAACATTCGAAGTTGTAGCTTAAAAATGCAAGTATTTGGTTGAAAATGTAACTGTTTTTGGTTAAAGTTCAACCTTTTTTTTACATTCTACAGCTTGGTTGAAAATTCATCTTTCTAGATAGAAAACTCAAGTATTTGGTTAAAATTTCAACTATTTTGTTGAAAATATAATTATATTATTGAAAATTCAAGGATTTCGTTAAAGAATAATTTTTTTTGGTCAGAAATTCAACTGCTTTGTTGACAATTCGTCCTTTCGGATTGAAAATTCATATTATATTGTGCAGAAGTCGTGGGTTTTGGTTAAAATAAGTAAATAAATTGCAAATTTTAAAATTTGTATATGAAATTATTTTATTCCGTTTATAAAAGATTCTATTTTAAAAATGTTACAAAATTAAAAGCTGGTCAGGGAAAAATCAGGGAAATGTCTGGGAATTTCTCAATGTTTTAAAGAAAATCACGTGTCGCAATTCAACTGTTTTCATATATATATACTTATTGTTTCAAAATGTATTGAATGTTATCGTATTGTTTTAAATGTAAAAAATCTAATAAATTTTCTACAATGCGAATCTCCATATAACGGTCGTCATCATAATGGTGACCCATTCAAATTTAGTATTGCAAACTGGCATTTTCAATCAATTTTAAATGAGTGATAAGTACTTAAAATTAAAAAACAAGCGTTCTTATAGAATGTTTAGATCGAAAACTTTTAAATAAAAGAATGAAAAATGCATTCAAATTCGCTATTTGAATAATATATAAAAATATTAATATAAGCTACATGACACATCAGTTGTTGATAGCTTGTCACAAATGTGTTTCCTTATTTGGAAATTATTGACAAAATTTTTGAGGATATTCTAATTGTCTATTACTGTATTTAGGACACAAGCATAGGGGACAGTAATTTTAACTGATCTCGGTATTATTACATAACTACAATAGTAATTAGCGAAATATAGAATCTATAATGATTACAAATTGGACTGCCAAACATAATTAGCCACAGAAAATGATATTTATTGGTCCCAGCATCATGTGCATTCATTTGCTATGCTTATTGAATTAAAAGTTACAGAAAAGAGTCTAAAATATTACTTATAGAATTTATGCAAAATTCTAAGGAGTATCCAAAAACTCTAAATTATACAATTTCTCTGGAAAAAATGGCTAATAATTTCATTTTAAATTGGCGGTTCTGATTCTGGGGCGCAATTCACAATGGAAGCAGGTCGTTTTTAATAGAAATAGGACTAATTAGGTATTCAATGTTGAACTCTTCTACTGTAAAATGACGCTAATAGGTTCCTTTTTTCTCGGTTTTTTACAACGCAGTCCAAGAAGGAATTTAAATTAGTTATCGATGCTTTAAATATTAAATCCTTATCTGACCCTCTTTTGTACTATAAATCATAAAGATACATTTGATTCACAAATAACTATTTATCATCCCTTGAAGTGGGAGCGACTTTACCCCGTGATGTGGGGCTAAGTTGCTCACTCATAAAAAAGGAATAGAAATTTCTTGGAAGAAAAACTTTACAGACAAAGTAATAATATATAAGTTTCAGAAACGTTTAAAAGAAAATAACGTTACTAAAACTTACGGAAATGTTAATATTGTTACTTCGAACACATTTCTTTTCAACTTCACGTATAAGTAAGACATATTACAATACATCTTCTAATTTGATAGATTTTCTACTTTTGGATCGGTGTGAAAGATATTTTTCATCTCTTGAGCGGCATTATTATCAAGGGAAACAATTTTTCATTTGGTTTACATTAATTGATAGAATACTATGATTCGCTTTCCCCCACAAGAATACAATCTAAAAAAAAAGTCATTCCGTAGGACGAGAAATATACTGTATTCATGTGAACATTTTTATAAATCTTGTTCGAGTGCTGGAACATGTGATCCATTAAAAAAACGTGTATTAGTCCATTTTTTCACGAGTTTTTTTTACACAACCTTCCCAAATTGATTATTTCATACGAATGCACTTTTTATTCGTTATAACCAATGAAAATGCATAAAAAAATACTCAAAATAATGTTTAAAATCTGTGAAAAAGAAAACAATAGCTGATATTGAAAATTATTATTCTCAAGCGCACCGCTTAGCCTTAGTTAACAGAACATTGAAATCCTGCAATTTTTAACATTTCAGTGTTAAAATCCAAAAGTGGTCACTTTTGAAAGATTTTCATGAAATGTGAAAATCTTCAATGAAAAATGCGTTTAAAGCAAAAGTGTTCAACTTTCAAAGTTCGATATGAAATTATAAAGTTACGAGTCATTTAGATTTCGATTAGTTAAAGTAATTGTATCAAAAATCAGGTCCCTGAAAAAAAGTTTTCTATGATTGAAAGAATAGAAATAATATTTTCAGTCATGTTTTATGAAAGAATAAGACATTATTTTTCATGAAAAAAGTTTAAAATTTACGAAAAATAATTATTTTGATAATTGTTTTTGTAATTGAGTTTTTCTTGCTGTCTTTTTTACGGAGTTATTAAAAATAATTGAATTTTAATAAATCATGGCTTATTCTTTAGAAAGAAACATTTCCTAAAACTCTACTGTTTGAAATTCAGAAAATAAGTAAAGAATTTCAAATAGGCTATAGTTATTCGTTTTAAAAATTATTATTTTTTTTTTGTAAATTGTTTTAACGATTTGAACCATAGAAAACACTTACTTTCAAAATTGAAAACAGTAGAGTTGTAGGTAATATTTTCCACGAAATAAAATGAGATCATCAGTAATATTTTTTTGATTATTAAAGCCGTAGAACTGTTTAATTTGTAATGTTTGTATATTAAAATTCTTCAATTTTGAATATCCGCAATTACATTTTTAAACCTTAGATCTCCCGAATTGAAAAGTTATCAAAAATTCACCCTTACGTTATCAATGTAAAGTGGCCCAGATCTTAAAATTTTTGAACGCTTCAATTTCAAGTGATCCAATTTTGATTTTGTTTTTTTTTTTAAACTAAAAGTAGTTGAATTTAGGGAAGTATAATTTAAAATCGTATAAATTGTGAAAATAATTTTTGAAACTTAATTTTTTTAAAATACAAAATGATCAAATTAATAAAATTGTTAATGCCTCTAGCTTAAGATTGGTCAAACTTTAAAGATTTAGTTGAAATTGTTCCTTTTTAATGACTTCCATATAAGTTGATTCATAATTTGTTAATTAAAAAAAAATGTCGGTTTTAAATTGGGCATTAATAACGGCTTTGAATTTGAGATTGTTAACTAATTTTTACTTATTTCAGACCTGAATTATCCCATATCAGATTTAAAAATTTTGAAAACTTTAATTTGAAATACTTAGATTTTGAAAGTTTCGAATTAAAGTTGACTGAGTTTTATTTAAAGTTGCAATTTAAGTCCTTCAATTTGATAATTTGAAAATTATTTAATTTTGAAATGCCTGAAGTTTTGAAAAGTGCAATAAATGCAATTTGCAAAAGATTTTTATTGCCAAAGCATAATAATAATTGTTACTATTTAATTAAAAGTTGTAATATTTTGTTGTGTTTTTCTTGTTTGTCAGTTGAGAGAAGTAAATGATTTTAGTATAAAATGGCGTAGTCGCGAATTCTCCACAGAATATTTACATTATTCAATTAAAACATGGAATAATTGGTTCTTTTACTTTTGATTCTTTGTACGCAGAAGTAAAGGATGTTATTACTACAGAAATGAAACTGTTAAGCTGTAAAATTAATTTTTCTTAAAATATATTCTAATCTTATCAAATACGTCCGGAAAAACAGGGTTACTATAGGTCAGGGTATTTAAAATTGGTCGGAGAAAGTCAGGGAATGTGAGAGAAAATCTGAAAGAGTCCGGGAATTTTCGATAGGTTGAATTTTAGGGGTCATCTACAAATTATGGAAGTCATTTTTCTGAAATTTCCAATCCCCCCTTTGACCATGTTAGTTAAATAAACGTACAAAAACTTAATGAAAATAGATTTAGAAAAGTAAATGTGCGAATGACAAATTAGTGTTCAAAACGTATAAATATTTTATTTTATGATTTTTTTTTTGGTTGAGAATTTATCTTATGGTTTAAATTTGATTGTTTTGTTAAAAACCCAACAATTTTGTTAAAAAATCATTCTTTTTCGTTGAAAATTCAACTGTCTTGTTGTAAATTCGTCTTTTTGGGCTGAAAATTCAACTAATTGATTGAAAAGAAACTTTTTTTGTTGAAAAATCAAATTTTCGGTTTAAAAATTAAACTGCTCTGAAGAAAAATCGTCTTTTTAGTATGCAAATTCAACATTTTGGATGAAATTTTGATTGACAATTAAGCCGTTTTTGTTGAGGATTTAACGTATTTTGTTACAAATCTGTCTTTCTTGTTTGAAAATTCCACCGTTTGGTTAAAAATGTTGTTTATTTGGTAGAAATTTTATCCTCTTGGTTAAAAATTCATCTGATTGGTTGAAAACTTAATTATTTTGTTAAAAATACATTTTTTTAGTTGAAAATTAGTTATTTTAATTTACAATTTAACTATTCTAGTTTAAGTTAAAAATGTATCTCTTTTAGTTGAAAATTCATATATTTTGTTAAAAAATTGTCTTTTTGGGTGTGAACTATATCTTTCTGGTTAAAAATTCCACTATTTGGTTAAAAAATACTTTTTTTGATTAAATATTCATAGTTTTAGGTCAAAATTCATCTTTTTGGGTTGAAAATTCAACTATTTTATTGAAAAGAAACTTTTTTTGTTGAAAAATCATATTTTCGATTTAAAAATAAAAAACTGGTCTGAAGAAAATTAGTCTTTTTAGCATGAAAATTTAACATTTTGGATTAAAATTTGATTAATAATTAAGCGGTTTTCGTTAAGGAGTTAACTTATTTTGTTACAAATTCGTATTTCTTGGTTGAAAATTCCACCGTTTGGTTGAAAATGTTGTTTTTTTTTGGTAGAAATTTTATATTTTGGATAAAAATCCATCTGGTTGGTTGGAAATTTAATTATTTTGTTAAAAATACATTTTCTTTGGTTGAAAATTAATTATTTTAACTTACAATTTAACTATTCTATTTTAAGTTAAACATATATCTTTTTTAGTTGAAAATTCATATATTTTGTTCGAAATTTGTCTTTTTGAGTGTGAACTTTATCTTTCTGATTGAAAATTCCACTATTTGGTTAAAAATTAATTTTTGCGGTTAAATATTCATAGTTTTAGGTCAAAATTAGTTTTTTTTTTGTTGAAAATGTATATATTTTTTGAAAAATCGTATTTTTGTTTGTTTGAAAATGTAACTGTTTTGTAGAAAATTTGCCTTTTAGGCATAAAAAATTATTTGTTGTTAAAAATTCATATTTGCAGATTGAGAACTTAACTGTTTTGTAGAAAATTCATCTATTTGGCCTGAAAATTCAACATTTTCATGATTTTTTTTTATTTATTGACTAAAAATCTTTTTTTCTTGAAAATTCAACTCTTTGGATAAAAATTCCTTTTTTTTGGTTTAAAAATTTTTCTTTTTGGTTTGAAAATTAATCTGTTTTCACAAAGAATTCAACTGTTTTGTTGAAAATTCGTATTTCTGGGTTAAACGCAACTGCATTTGATTGAAAATTATAGTATATCTTTTGGTGGAAATATCATCTATTACACTTTTTTTTTTAGATTTTTTCTTATTGTAGATTCATCTCTTTGGTTGAAAATTAAACTACTTTGTTGAAAATTCTTTTTTGTTGTTGTTGCCAATTAATTTTTTCCACTGAAAATTTAATTATTCCATTCATTAAATTGAAAATTCATGTATTTTGTTGAAAATTCGTCTTCTTTGGTAGAAAATTATTTTCCGTGTTTGAAAGTTCATCTTTTTGATTGAAAATTGAACTATTTTGCTGAAAATTCGTTTTTTGACTTAAAAATTTAAAATTGTTTTTTTTTTAGTTGAATTTCGTCTTTCTTGGTAGAAAATTAATCTTCTTGGATGAAAATTCATCTTTTTGGTTGAAAAATCAACTACTTGGTTAAAAATTCATCTGTTTTGTTGTTATACATGCGGATTAACTATTCTTTCAGTAAAAATGTTTCTAACGTAAAATCTTCTAATTGCCCTCCCCCTCCTAATAATCCTACGTAATTTGTGAATGACCCCTTATAAAATTCTGTGTGACTGTTGTCACTCATAGTCTTAAAAAAAATTTAGAAACAACAACTTTTTCGCATTCACATTAATGATCTCTTAGGTAAGGTTGTTTCTATACCTGTACAAAATTTATAACGGTAAGGAAGAATAAAAAATTATTCAGAGAAAAGTCGAGGAAAGTCAGGGAATTTTGAAATTGGGATATTGTAGCAACCATGGGAATATTATTTTTCTAACATATAAATTTTGTATGATCAAAGCTCACGAAAGAACCAGCTTGATCTTGCTGAATTTTTCAGACAATTAGAATGTAGCATCCATGTTTCGAAACGTTTGGAACGAACCCTACTGTGATATTGATGCGAAAGTTCGTTGTGTTTACTTATTCAGTCATGCGTTACCATGTGATGTAGACATGTCAATCGAGCTCGAAAACACCGATAAAAACTGTGAAGAAAGAGAAGCACTTCGAAATGGGATTTCTTCACGATGGAAGAAGGGGCGAGTGGATGCCTCCGAATATGATTGATCTGAGAGTAGAACATAGAAGGATGGAAAATATCGCGGTGGGAGGTCTTCGCCCTAGTGGATGTATCAACGAAATGTAGTTAACTGGCCTCTATTTTTACGCGTCGAATCTATGTCAATGATATTTTTGTTTCGTTTTCGCACAGACAGCTGACAATCACACTGCAAGCTCCATTGCAACATATTTCTAGAAATAGGATCTTCCACGTATCACAATAGAAAAGATGATGAGTTACAAGTACTTTGATCAAATCTCTCATCAGGTTGGAACTGGAGATCCCAGTGGAATCCAGTCTCTGTTTCTAAAATGATATCTTTATGTCAGCACATGGCCTTCTTTTATAAACATGAGATTTGCCTTGGTACTTCCTGGTGGAAATACGGTAAAATGATGGGAAAATGAATTTTGAAACAGAGAATTTTTGCTTTAGTGCTTTGTAAATTTGATCCTGTCGATTTTTATAGTTAGTGATCGTCTATTCACATTCCACATCTATATGTATGACTTATCGATTTCGACCCTACTCTGGAATACCCTTGCCAAATTGTAGTTGGCAGCCCTCAAACATATCTCATAAAATATGCAAGAATGACCAATGAATAAGAATACAGTTATAGAAAATGAAGTTTTTCCTTTTCCGTAGAAAATATAAAAGTCCAGATTAAGTAAGCATCTTCTGATGAGGGTAGACCACCTATTGTGCGGAAATATATCCCTAAGGGCTCATTTTTCCGTCCTCCGGATGAGTTTCTTCCCCCGTACCAATCAGATTTATCTATCTGGGTTTTATCTCGGGGATGAAATCGAACATAGTTTTTCGACTTTGGTAAGGATTTTCAGATGCTGTGTGGTTACAAATTTTGGTTGGACTAAAACTGTTAATTTTTTATTAAAAGATTAAGCTTTATAATTTATGTATAAAAAATTGCCAACTCAATATCTCATTTTCCTCTAGCCTTATCTATGATATGTATACATGTACAGTCAGGTCATTGGTCAGTTCCCTTAAAGTTTAAAGCCCAGAATCAACAGGTGACTCGAGGGGATCGCTTGTACCCCACTCGAGTTTTCTAGGTTTGATACCGGGGGACTATTATACCTTACATGTTTTGGCACACCCGCAAATGCAACCATACGTCTTTCGTTAAACGTCTACAAATTTTCGCTCATCCTTCATATTTTTGATTATATACGAAATTTATTTTTATAATCAGGTTCGAAATTTGTAAAAAGACATTTTTTTTGTCTCGCAATTTTCAAATCATTTCCTAAAAGATAGGTGTGTCACGAAAATATCGAAAGCATTGTTGTCGCTTTTCCTCAATGCCGATTGGGTAATTTGAAAAAACTCGAAGGAAGGAATGTTGCTCAATTCAAACACATAATTAAGAATTGAGTTTTAGTTGAAGGACAGTGACAAAGAAATGCATATTTGTGTGCATAATAGAGCTGACAAAAATTTAAGATTTATTCATGTAAAATTTTATTATTACATTTTTAGTTGAAATAATTAATTTTCAACCCAGCAAAAGGGAATTTTTTACAAAATAGTTAAATTTTCAACCATACTGATAAATCTTTGATAAAAATAAATTAATTCACAACAAAAAGTGTAATAGTTGACATTTCCACCAAAAAATATTTTAATTTCCAAAATGTTGAGTCTTTCTACTGAAAAATACTCATTTTCAACAAAATATAGAAAAGTTCAATTGAAGAAATAGGGTTTTAACCAAATAAAATAAATTTTTAACAAAATAGTTAAATTTTTAAACAGAAAGATTAAATATCTATAAAAGAAACAAATTTCAACAAAAAATTGAATAGTTAACTATTTCGTTGAAAATGCAATATATTTCGACTCCAAATATTCAGCGCTTTACATTGAAATCAACATGTTACCTATAAATTAATTTTATTAAAAAGAATTTATTGGCCTATTTTCGTTAAAAAATCACACTAGCACAAATGTTTCTAAATTCATATAACGTTTTCTATGATTTTTACATTCTCATCTTAATGAGAAGATATTAGTGTTATGTGAAAACTGACTATCGTCGATTTCTTTAAATTTCCACGTTTCGAGACCCCCTGAATCCGAAAAAACTGGTTTCACGATGGTGTCCCCGATGGTGTCTGTCGTCGTCGTTGTCATCAGCGTTGTCATCGTCGTTGCCGTTGTCGTCTATACCGGATAACTCTTGAAAGACTAATAGGATTAGGTTGCACTTTGGCACACGTTTTTAGAGACAAAAAAGAAAGATCGAGTTCGTCAACCAGCATTTTTTTACCAATTTTTCTTGGTTTAACTACAAAAAAAAAATGAAGAAAAAAAATCCATTTTGCGGTCACACTATACAAGATACAAAAAAAGATGAATCAACAAAAATTGTGCTCCCAAAAACGATCTCCAAATGTGTTATAATCATTTTTTGATAGGACGTGTAGTTTCTGGTTTATTCGTAATAAACAAGCTTAACAATAAAAAAATTAATTTTTTGGAAAAACAACACAAGGTACGAAAAAAAAATTAGGCAAAAGTTGTTCACCCAAAAAGATATACAAATTTGTTATTAATTATTTTTTGATAGGATGCGCATTTTTTGTTTAAATCGTAAAAAATAACATTGAAAACAAACACATTAAGTTTTTGAAAAAACGACACAAGGTGCAATAGAAATTTTTAATAACAAAAAATGTTGTTGATAGGATTCGCACTTTTTCTAAATTATAAAAACAAGACAATGAAAATACGTCTGTTTTAATATCAGTGCATAATATGAATTGTAATAATATAAATTCATTGAAATGATACGTTTTTCAGGATAGCTGAGAATAAAAATTGGTGCAAAATAAGGAAAAAATATTGAAGTAATCATAAAAAATAAAATTTGGACATTATTTTGCAATACCTGAATAAGCAATCCCAGACCGAGCTACAGAAATTAATATAATATGCAGCTGATATAACAGAGTTGAACATAATGTACAAAAGTTTACACTTTAGACAAAATCGAGTGCGAAGCACGAGATACATGCACTCAGGAAAATGTTTGTTTAAATTAGTGATGCATATAGATCATTTTTGGACAAAATCGAGATTTGCTTAAAACATAATTAGACGAAACTGAAATATAATGGAAATCAAGCATTTGTAAAGAAAAAAGTCGATCGAGACGAGACGATCATCTCGATTGAGTGATCGTTCGCCTCGATGTGATGAGTATGGTGTTCACGGTTTCAATTTAATCTGACGAGATTTTAGACAAATTTAAAAATGATTGATATGCATCACTAGTTTAAATCAAACAAATTCTTTCTTTGATATAGAGCCAAACAAACATTTGATTGATATAAATAAACATTTTTTTAAATTTAAATAAAATTTATTTGATTCAAACACACCATTGTTCAACTCAAACAAATTTTATTTGAATCAAACAAATTCTATCTTTGTTATGTGTGTTTGATTCAAACAAACATTTTTCTGAGCGTGATCAGAATGTGTTAGTTAAATTGCCAGATTTGCGAGGCATATCGTTACACCATTTTTTTAAATAGGACTTTTCTATAAATAAATGCGTTAATTATTATTCATCACAATTCTAAATTACTGGATTTCTTCTAAATTTGCAAAAAATAAAAATCAACTTTATTTAATAAATTGGTAGGTTATCTTCTTGAAAATAACACGTTCAGATCGTTTACTTCGGATTAGGCAGGATTACTATGTGTTAAAAAGCCACCTTTCAAAGCTTCAAGGGTCATTCATGTTTCTTTTAAGCACACAGAGACTGGAGACAAACAATTTTTTTTCTCAGAAGAAAACACTTTCCTTCCTTTTGAAAATATTTTTCATAAAAGTTGAAATATCGTCTAATGCAACTTGAGGATATTGGTAAACATAAAGCTTTGAGTGCGTATGTATAGTATCGTCTAAAAATAGTCGGTGAAAGAGCGCGTGGTAATGGAAATTATAGGGTGTACTTTATTCCTGATAATATACCTGTTACACATACTGTATGCCACACACACAGATACGTGCTCAGTCACTAGGTTATAATTTTTTTATTATGTGTTAGTTTTATGAAACAAGTTTATATACGAGTAACGTGCAAATATTACTTTTTCTTTAGTAAATATTTTACTTAAAGTACGATTGCGGATAGTCTAACAAAGTTTTATTTAAAAATTACAGGGTCTTCAGCGTGTGGGAAAAGCGTGAAAAGTGGGCATTGTACGAGAAATTGATTGGTATGGGACATGAACATGAAATGTGTGGCATTTGATTTTTGAAGCGGGAATTCTTTTACAATACCGTCGGAAATTACCTACACGGGTAGCGTGAGCGGTACTAAAAATCACTGCTGACTTTAAAACATGATTGCTATTTCAAAAAAGAAGCGCGATTTTTTTAAAAAACCGTTGGATATTTTTTATATTTTAAAAAGAATAGGTATACCACGTGAGAAGGTTTAAAAAAAGTTTGAGAATTTCTCGAACTTCGTACCCCGACTTCAACGCATGGCATGACCTAGGAAATATTTAGCAAAAATGTGAAATTTATGCCACACAGTCTTTAAAATCTTATCTTTAATTCAAGCGAATAAAACTCAAAAAATGATGTTTCTGTTATATTAAGGACTTTTTGTTGATAAAAACTCGTTAACAAACTTTATATGCCTAGAGAATAAAAAATGTAAACGCAGCAAATTTCTAAAATACAGCTGTGTATATTTTGAAAATATATATGTTTATTTAGCTTAGCTAAATAAATCTAAGGGGTTGCCAATTATCAAAAAACAGTAGAATAAATTGACTAGTTTAGAGAATTAAAAACGGGAAAGTGTTTTATATAATTTTTCTCTAACTTGCTTTAAAAATTATTTTTAATACTTAAAAACTTCATCGTGATAACAGAAAAATATTAGAAAAACAGGTGAGAAGTGGAAAAAATGAAAATAAAACACTGAATTTTGTATTTCTTGTTTACATTTTTTTTAGCAATCCCTAAATAATATTTTCAACATCCATAATGCATTTCATTATTTTTTCCACATCGCTTTGAAAAATATTTTGTACGACTTCGGGCCTTTTACTGATAATAAGTAAATAAGTAAATGATATACGTATAATAATAAATAATGATAAATAATAATAACAAGTGTTCCATATTTCATTCTCACTTTTAACATTTTTTCTATATAACAATATTCGAAAAAACGCATGAAAACGATGTATGAGAAAAACATACGTAGTTGAAGAAATAAAAAATAGTTAAATATAGCAGAATTTAAAAATGCTCAATTTTCAGCTTATCTATTATTTTTCAACTCCATAACTTTTTAAAAATGTTTTTCTTTTTCATTCAGAAGTTCAGATGCGTTTGAAATAATTTTTAAAGCTTGCTAGAAAAAAATATAATTTTAAAACCCACAAAATGACTACGTGGAAAAAACGTTTCCGATATGGAGAAAACCCTCAAATATCCAAATTATTTTTTAAGCACAGTTAGAAAAAAATATATTTTTTAGAACACACAACTCAGTATTAGAATTTACTGCATTTAAATTATATATTTTTTAGAAATATCAAAATTTGTCGGGAATTTTTATTAGCAGAATCTCCTCAAAAGTATCAGAAAGAAGCTCATGTTATTTAAAAATTGTTGGTCGAAAACAGGTATATGTTAAACAGAAATAATCTTTCGTGAAGCAGTATTATGTAAAATTCGTCCAAGATTTAAATCAAATGAATTTGATAACCAAAGACAAAGAAAAAGAGTTAGACTCTAGGGTTTTATTATTCAATATACATATACCATATTTTGGTAAAACTCAATAAATTATTACAAAAATGATTTGTATAAGAAATACATTTTTTAATTAAATTTGTATGGGAATTTTGAAAAAGCCTGTGGGAATTGTACGGCAAGTTTGTCGTAGATCTCCGTTGGACACCCTGAATTAACCAGGAAGTTTCTATAATCTTTTTTGCATTTATTACGCCTTTGGTTTTCACTGTTTTATGTCCTTATCTGACTTTGAGTTAAATGAGGTTTCGTAAACGAAGAAATATAATGTTTTTTTTTCCCATTAGATTAGCAGAATCACGGATTTTAAGGAATGGAACAAATCCGGGAATCAAATCTGAGGAATTTGAGTTTAAAATGTTCAAGTTTTAATATTTTAAATTTTTAAATCATTCTGTTTTGAAAACCTAATTCTTAAAACTTCAAACTTCAAGGGCTCAAATTTAAAATTGTTTAATTTAATATTCGAAGAGCAGCATTCTAATCTTGTAACATTGTTAACATAGGTGTCGTTCGAAAAATACGCAACGTTTTTTTCTGACACTTTTGCCCCCCCCACCTACATAACACTTTTTCTATATTAAGTGTATGTAACTTTAACATTAGAGTAACACTCAAAGCCCCCCCCCCCTTGAGGCGTTGCGAATTTTTTGAACAGCTTCATAGAATCTTTTATAAATGTAATAAAACAAGTTCAGATTAAATTAAAATAATTTAACTTTTAACCAAACAGTTGAATTTTTAAACTACAAAGATGAATTCTGAACAAAAAATGTTAAAAGAAGTAGAAATGGAAAGACAAGACAAGTAAATTGCTAACAAGAATATTATATTGGGGTGTCCACAAAACATAATTTTCAAAATTCCCTAATTTTTTCCAGGGTTTCCCTGCCCTACAGCTAACCTGACATTATAAATAAATTGAGGTATTTTTTATTAAAAAGCTTATCTGAATATAGAACTAATTAATTTTTTCAATTGAAGTTGTATTTTGTAATATTTATTAGAATTGCATCTAGTGAAACGTTTTTAATACTCACTGGTAATTAAGTTTCCTATAAGAGAAATGTTTATGTATCTAAAAGGGTCTCATCTTCCATCTAGTGAGCTTTCGTTAAGTAATTATCAACATTCAAGATAGGCATGATTTATAAGGCCTGAATGTGGTTTTTCCTACAAGATATGTAAAAACTTCTACCCTTAAAGTCGTGCAAAATAAACATTTTTCTCACCCACAAGTAGTCATAAATCTCACGTGAACCTTCTTCAATTATTAGCATCGACAGCTTCCCTCTTTTTTCACGTCAGTCGAATCCCTTAATTGCTCCTCAGTTACCTCGGCAAATAAGAGTGCTGATTTCTTTTCCAGATACGATCTGAATTACAGTTTTGAACAAAGTTTTTTAAAAGTAAGGGCAAATGGTATTTTATGACGTCATAAGTTGCCGTGTTTTCCATGTATTTTTCTCGATTTGGCCCACTGCAGTTTTTTTTCCTATAAAAAGTGGTGTAACGAAATGTCGCGAAAATCTGGCACTAGCGTAAGTTCAAATTTGATAGGGAATCAAATGTTGAGCTTTATTTACCTCAATACTTATTAGAAACTGAAAAAATAATTAAAATAAGCTCGTAAGCTTAAAAAATGCAATTCTTGGCAGGGGTTGACCTAATTCTTGGCATCCCAGTCATATGAAAGCGAAATGATTCAGAAATCGTATTAAACTGAACTTTAGTAGCATAACTAAGAAGTGAATATTGAAGAGAAACATTTTAAATAATTTATTTGTTATTTATAAACAAATACTTTGACTTAAATTACTAAATTATAAGTTTCTGTCTAGTCTGAATTCTTGGGCGGTGGTCCTCGTCTTCTTTTGACTTCTTCAGCAGAATCAGTAGGATTGGCACTTTTCGAAACTTGAGTTTCTTTGTTTTTTCTGATTGCCAAGAATTGCAAAGAATTGCATGCGATGCTTTAGATTGAAAATTCATTGGCACCCCCTATTATTTCTTAAATAAATATCGTTAAATCTTATTTATTGTTTTAATAACAATTTTAACATTTTCTTGGAATGTTCTAAAAAGAAAATAGTCACTTCGGTTAATTATAGCGTTACTACGGGTACATTGAGAACTGCAATTATCTAAAGATTTTCTTTAGTTAACCTGAAAATTCTTAGCACAGTGGAAACAAGGCTGAATTTTTTAATTTCAGAACACATAAATCGTGGTTTAGCATAAGATGAATATATATTATTACGGAAAAATTTCTGCATCATTTAAAAAAAACAGAAACTAATTGCTATGTATCTTTATTCTCTTATTATTTCATAAAAACTAGAGAAGGGTGCTAATACTTGGGGGGGGGGGGTCCAAGAATTGGTGCTCTTACCCTAATTGTTGTGGAACACTTGATTGGCTTTTGAATGATTTAGCATTGCTCCATTTATTTCATTGCAAATTTAAAAATCAAATCCACTGAAATCTTCCAAATTGTTTACAACTGTTAATTTCATTTCCAATAATTATAGTGGTGAAATATTTCATTGTTTTTGCAAATAGAATCATTCCAATTTTTAGTGTATCAGATATAAGGATTTCAAAGATTTCCTAAGATTTCAAAAACATTTAAAATACTTCAGATGAGACCCTTGGGTTTTGAAAAGTTAAAAAAAAATGTCAACGTTTCCGAAGTATTTCGTTATATTTTAGGGGATATTTTAGGGATTTTAGATCAATCTAAAATATCACAAAGATATACTAATTCAAAATGAAATATTAAAAGTCGTATACTTCACAAGTGCAAGTACAAGGGCTTGAAATCATGTAAAATGCTTTCCAATTTAAAATTCTTAATAATTATTTTCATGTTTAAAGCGTTAACAATCAAATAATATCAAACTCAAATTTCAAAGTGAAAGTTTTCAATTGAAAAAAAGTTACATCATTAAATTTTTTTAACCTAAATATAATAGGCAATTCGAAACTGAAACATTCAAAATTTAACAATTTATTTTAATAATATTAAAAGTTACCAATTTCAAATTTGAGTACAAAATTTAAAATTCAAAACTTTCAAGACCCTATGATAAAAAATGTTCAAATTCATGTTTTGAAAATTTAACAATTTTAATTTTCAGGCCCACACGCTCAGGTAATTTCAATATTATTATTTATTCAAAACTAAACACTATTGAATTGTATAATTTCAAATTGACCAATTTCAATCACAAATCGTTGAAATTGAAAAATTTTTTATTTGAAGTGCTTGAAGTTATAAAATTTAAAGCCTTTTATTTTGTGTGATTTTTTATTTTAAGGGATTTTCACTGGGTTTTTATGTTATATCAAAGAATTTTAGAAGAGTTCTAGGGATTTGAAGAATTTTAAACAATTTTGTAAAAGTTTTCACTGGGTTTTAAAATATTTCAAGGGGTTTCACGGTGTTTCAACTGATTTTGGAACATTTCAAGGAATTTCAGAGGACCCTGACCGGAATGGTGGGACATACATTTTCCTACACTTTTTCGAATTTTTTAAATTTGTCAACTACTTTTTGAACAGCAAGTACCGGTTTTTTATTTCTCATGAGCCTCTGGAAATTAGTAAGTATTAAGAAAAATATAAACACCCATTAATTATTAACTGAAGAAATATCATAAACAAACAGTTAAAAGTAGTACTTTTTCCTGCAGAAATGCAGTTTCCACTGATCTATTTTGAAAATCTGAATGATAGTTTTCTTATGTACTTAATACACCCTGAACTATTTTTAGAATTGTTTAAGAATTTTCCGCTACGATTTTTTTGCTATTAATTCTGTTATTTTGTCAAAAAGTATATGAAATAAAATATTTTCTAAACTAAATTAAAAATAATAATTGCATTTTCGTAAAACTTGCTACCTGAGGGTTTTATGGGTCGTTGAATCCGAATTTAAAATAAAAAATTTTAATTTCGAAAAGCAAAGATGGTGGATCCAATATGGCTGATGAAATATTTCGACAATTCGCATAAGGTTCTTCCATTGTATTGGAATTCGTCTTCTATGGAATTTTTTGGGTCACTGAATCCGAATTTGAAGTAAAAAATGTATAATTTTTCAAATTGAAGATAGACGAGTCTGTACTTGACGTAATTGTTCGCGTTTTCGAGATGCGTGGATTGATCTATTCACGAACTTCAGATGACCATTCTTGATGAATCAATAGCTGCTTAGAATGTTAAAAAAGTTACATTGTTTGTATGACATTTTAATTTGGAATATGACACAGCCGTAAGTTCAAAAGTTGTTCATTGTAACAGAAAACATCAATTGAAATTTTGGTGTGTTCTCTGATTTTCTGAAAATTAGATTTTGGGCAAGAAAGAAACATAAGATTGAAAATATTGAAATTATCTATTTTTTAAATTTTTATAGGAAAAACCTCCCTCAATGACGAAGCAAATTCATTTGATACCTATCAGGAAGCAAAATGCTCATTAAATGAGGACAAATAAATACAGCCATAGTGAATACATCCATAGTACTTCGCAGCGGTATTTTACTCAGGGTACCTTTTGACGGACCTTTTGAGCTTCATGAATAGGTACCCTCGGATGTAATTGGGAATAGGGCTGTAGTGCCCTTCCTAATAACGATTCAGGGTTCTAAAACCCTGTTCCCAATTACATTTTAACGTATAAATTAATAAAATTGCATTATTGATACAGAATAAAAGATTCGCTTTCAGAGAGCTATCTTCTGTAGTTTAAAAATAAGATGGACAAAAATACATGGGAAATACGGCAATTAATGACGTCTAGAGGCAGTAAAACAGTATTCGCTGTATGTATTTAAAAGCTTTAACTGAGGATAAAGCCAGAAAAAACGATAAATCTCTCTAATCACTCATAAAAAGTAAAAGAATGGGTTTTGTGTAAACTATGCATTTTAATGGTTGAAAGTTAAAGTTGAAATAACAATCAATAAATACTCTTTTTACTTAAATTTTGGGGGATATTTTCGAGTTAAACAATATAATATTTTTCTAAAAGGAGTGGTGTGACGATATGTTTTGAAAATCTCGCAATCACTGTTGTTGAAAACCAAATTGGGTTTTGTTGACTAGAAATTGTTTTGTACCTTAAACTTGAAATTTTGATAATTAAATCTACAAATAATCCCTTTTAAGGGTGTTCTATGTGTAGCGTCAAGTTCAAAATAACTTTATTTTTAATTTGATTTATAAAATTGAAATAAGGCCCATTAATTGTAACACATTTTAGAACAGAAACACATTTTTATGGAAATTATTTAATTTATAAATAATGAGTACAATTACTTTTAGTTAGTAATTTCTTGAAATAAGCAATTTGATAATAATATTTAATAGAAGCGTGACGAATAGAATTGTAAAGAAAACTTCAAGGAATAGAATGAGATTTTGTAAATTAAAATTGAACAAAAATTACGACTTTTGCCTAAAGCAGAGGGGAAAAAGAAATATGCAAATAATTAAATTGTAATGAACAATTGTGACTTCAACTATTTTTTATTATTTGCGCTTAGGTTTCTCTTCTAAAATTTGTGAAATAATAATTTGGACTTTTTTGTCAATTTTATAAGTCAATTTAAGGATTGAGTAATTTAGAACTTGACGGTACACCTAGAACATCATTAATATGAAAAATCATAGAAAACCTTATGTATCTGAAGTTTAGAACGTTCAAATGAACGAAACATTTTTTCCCAGTTTTATAAAAAAATATTGTTCCAACTACAATTAAAATAATGCATTCGCAGTTTACTTTGTAATCTGTTATTTGCAATATAAATTGAATCAATATTTCAGCGCTGTTTCTAGTTTTCTAAACTATCAGTGAAAATTTCGTTCATTTGAACATTCAGAACTTCAGGCACATGAAAACCTTACGGAAATGGAGAAAGATTTGTGCTTTTTAAATATTCTTGCGCGATTAAATTAAAACTTTTAAATTACCTAATAAATTATTAAAAATATTATACATGTTTTATGTTAGTACTGTTCGCTGGAAATTAGTATTTTTTAAATTAATTTAAATATAAAATCCAACAGTTTTGAGGAGAATTGAAGTTTCTAAAAATGTTAGGTTGTGTTAGTTTTTTCTCGAAAATTAGCATTCATACACAAAAATCATCATCAATATTCCCAATTTTCGATAATTTCAGGTTACGATAGCGTTTTACACCGAAAATTGGTATTTTAAATAAAAAATCATTATACTTGGAAGAAAACTTACAATTTTGAACAATTTTCTGTTATGTTAGTTTTCTTCATCTAATAATAGTTTTGTTTCCAAAGATATTCACAATATTTGAACAATAATAGCGTATGTTAGCGCTTTTCATCAAAAATCAGTTATTGTAAACAAAAATCATTCGACTTCAAAAATAAAACTCAGAATTTTGAACAACTGTAGATTATGTTGAAGTTTTTCGTTGAAATTTGATATTTTTAACAGAAATGCAGCGGTTTGATTGCCTATACAAAAATATTATATATTCATTCTCAAGTCAAGGATATCAACTTTCATCCATTATCATAAATATTGTCCTGGCTTTCGTTTCTTATCAAAGTGTTGCATTTATTAATTTTTGTATATTAAGTTTGTATTTTTAAAAGAAAAAGAACTTTCCCTGTTTTTGGAAGAAAAATTCCCTTATAAATGAACTGTTGAACTACTGTGATGCTTCTTCTATCTAAAACTACGAAAGAATAAAAAATAATGATTTATATTGAATTATTTGTGTATTGTACAGAGGAATATTATTTCCGGGTAATTTACCCTTGTCTCTTGAATCTGATGTATAATTTTAATGCTGCCTGCAGGGCTTACATGATATCCGGAACTTCCCTTCCTTCTATTGTCCGTGGTCGTAATGAAATAATTTTATGTCATAACTTTTCGCCCAAGCTGGGATATACAACTTACGCTAAAGCTCCATCAAACGGGGGAAAGTTATGATGCGATCTGCCTCATCTGAAAGTGGATTACATTAGGATAATTCGACCAGCTTCTGTTCCATGTTTACAGGGTGTCTGTGTTTGATGTGCGCATATTTCATGTGGAGTTTTCTTTATGAGCATTTGCCTTGGTTAGAGCAAAATTACTTGAGTATGAGACGATTTGCACTTGTCGTTCACAGTTTAGAATTGTTTTACAATGTTTTCCTCGTTTATACAGAAAAAAGTAGGATTTCAATTTCGCTTGAGGTCATTTTCTTACAAACTCATTTTGAATTTCAGTTATATTCACTCTCTTGATCAATATAAAAACTGGGAAACAATTGAATTGCTTTCGATAATACTCGTATTGCTCAATATGAACTAATTACGGTTTAATTTTGTTTCAGTACAGTTTGACGCTGTTTCTTTGTTCAAAATGAAACTTTGTATTTTTCTGTGTACGTTTTGGAATTTTTTCTGTTTCAATACAGGGTGGCCACTGGGTCAGGAATCCGGAAAATGACCAGGAATCTTCTTTAATTGTTAGCAACAAAACCCTAAGGTTTATACAATAATGGTTAGTTTTAATTTCAGCAGCAGCATATTAGGGTGACTCAAAATTTAAACAAAAATCGAAATTGGATATGATTTGTGGAGTAAAAGAACAAAACGTAATGAATCCATTCGAGATAATTTCTCAATAATTAGACAAATGCTCTATTTCTTGAATTTATGCAGTTTTTATAACATAATGACCACTTTAGTACAAAATATACGAATTTTAATTTATATATTTTCAAATATACACAATTTTTAAATGACAATTGTAATGGGGTAGAATTTTTTTGTGAACTAAGCGTTAATAATCATATTTATCGATTCCTGAAAATGCTGAAACCATGCATAAATAATTTTTTTTTCTTCAAAAAATGGATTTTTCAGGTTTTGTTCGCTTACTCTACACCTAGAGGTCCCCTTTTTGAGTTTAGTCTTTTTTTATTGATTTCTTGTTATTATTTTGTCAATGTCTTGAAAACGCATGTATTAAATTTTTATACATAAGAAATTATCCCCTGATATTTTACCATCATTGTAGATAATTTAAAGAAATTTTTTTAACTAATTTTTAATGAAAATAATCATTTTTTTTCTTTATTCACATTTTTCTATGATAATTAACTTCTTTAAATTTACTAACTGTATTCTATAATTGATACACCATATATCAAGTGCATATAGAAAAAATATGAAACAATTAAAATAAAATTATATATCTTTTTTGAATCAGTTTAAAAATGATGTGAAATGATGGTCATGTAAAAGGGGATAATTCTACATTATACAAATTTAGTATATGCATTTTCAGGAATTGATAAAATAAAAACAACAAAACATTATAAAAAAGACAAAAGTCGAATAGGGTATCTCTAAATCATATCCGATTTTGATTTTTTGTTGCTGAACAATTTGTTGATTAAAAAGGTAAGGGAATGTAGTAAAGGTTGGGACGGGTTTTGTTTTTGGCCCATACCGTTTTTCCAAGGAAATGAATTACCCTAGCAGCACATAATAAGACGTCCCTAATGGTAAAAAATATCTTTAAAAATATTTATCGTGTAAGAAAAGCCAATATATTAAATTTTAGTCACAGACTACACATTTTTCCTCCTATTCATCTCTTTACTCCTTTTTGAAAGATTTTCTTTCCTCCCAGTTTTCAAGAAACTTCTCCTTTTTCTCGTTTTCTCACTTAAATGCGAACTGAATTAAAAGAATTCAATAACAAAAAACAATTATTTTTGGTTGAAACGAAAATTGATCTTTTATGGTAGAAAAGCCATCTTTTTGGGTTGAAAATGAACTTTTTTGTAAAAATTCATTTCTATTGTTGAAAATTCTACTATTTTGTTCAAAATGCAATTGTCTGTGGTTAAATTGTGATCTATTTTGTTTGAAAATTGATCAGTGTTGTTGAAAACCAGCTATTTGGTGAACAATTTAATTATTTTGTTACAAAGTCATATTTTGTGATCGAAAATTCAACTGTTTTGTTGAAAGTTCGTCTTTTTGGATAAAAAATTCGTCCTTTTGGATTGGAAATTTATCTTTCATAGTCGAAAAGTAATCTTTTTTGGTTGAAAATTCATCTTTCTTGGTTGAAAATCAACTTCGTTTTACAAAATTCAACTCTCTTCTAAAAAATTTTTCATTTTGGCTATGAAATTCAAATATTTAGTTCAAAATTAAACTATTTTGTTAATATGCAATTCTTTTTATTGAGAGTTCAATTATTTGGCTGAAAATAAAAGGATCGGGAATTTTTGCGACGACAAAAATAGCCACCCGGCAATAATTCATATTATCGATCAAACACAAACAGAGTTAATTAAAAGTTAGGAAAGTTATTAAAAAGAAATTTGAATTAGATAATGTTCATATTTAGCAGTCTCCTAATGAGTTTGAAATTGAAAACTTTTCAAATTTAAAAATGTAGAAATCCGAAATCTTAAAAAAAATCTTGAAAATATAATGATTGAACCTTGAAGTCACTGACTGTGAATCTTAATAAGAAGAATTTCTACCAGTAGAAATGGAACACCGTAGTCAGCCATAGCCAGACAAATCAGTATCTGTAAGTGGTAGGAGGAGTTTATAGCAAGGCATAACACTATTTGCTCTCAATAAATAAAATTGGAAGAAAATATTAAGAATTTTGAAAAGTGTGTGTGACACATTTTTCAATCTTTTTAGACTTACATGTGTCTATAAATAATCATTAATTATTGAAGAATTTAAATAATAATAAATTAATCAATATTTTTCAACATCAATACGATAAAAATTCAATATATTCGATTTCGAAAACATTAAGTTTAAAACAGACGCATGTAAATTCAGATTTTTATTCAGGATTCTGGATCGGGAAAAGACTTAAAACAAGTAGAAACAGACTGCATGTTTTAACAGTGAGTAGAGAAGGCATTTTCGGCAAGGCTTATTAATTTTTTGCCCATAACTAAGAAATAAAATATATTTGTAAATTAATACTATATTTTTCCACAACTCAATTAAATTTAATGCAATCGAATAATTTACGTCCCAATTTATTATAGAAAGTTATTAGCTCTACCATATTCGTTTATCATGACATATTACTCTTTATCAGTTATACCGAAGTTTGCATTCATGGACCAAAAAGTCTCGCAGCGATTATCAGTACCCGAGATTATCTCACCTTTGAAGACTTATTATTATCCCTTCAACTCATCCAGAAATTATATTAAAGTTTTTATTACTTTTGTCGATCGATAATTTCGATAATCAAATAAAAACAACAAATTATCGTTACTGATATAAATTAAGATTTTTCATCTTTTCCCTTCTAAACCTTTGAATGTTTTTATTTTGTTAACTGTTTTCTCTCAGACAGTTGACTTACAGAGTAAATTTTCAAATTGCATTCCGAATTGTAATATTTTTAATTTTTAAATATTCAAAATTGTGAATTTTGAAATTCGAATCCTAACAACTTTAAAGAACTTTAAATTCAATTCTCTGAAAATTGCATCATTTCACATGCTATCAAGTGACATTTAGTTATTTGATCTGTTTTTTTTTGGTAAGACAAAAACTATTTTTATTCAAGAAATATTCAGTTCAGTTATCCCATTCCTTGTTCTGTTTGTATTTCAATGAAGGCGGTCATCGTGCAAATTTGCACAATTCTCTTCACACTCGGCTAAATTTCTAGCTTGATTTTATGACCTATTTAACGAATTTTTTATAATTAACACTTGTCATAGAGATATAGTAATAACAGTAGAATTTCTTCTATAATTCGCTGAAATATTATAAATCAAGGAAAAGTCCGTCACTTTCAGTCACTTTTTTTCTCAAATCACTTTTTTAAGATACAGTCACTATATTCACTTTTTCAAATTAAAATATCTCTTTAGTCTTCCAATAAATTAACCCATGGCTTAACTAGTATTAAATTCAGGCCTACATCTATTCCTGAATTTTCTTGAATTCTTTTGATATGTTGTTTAGGGTATTTTCAAAGATTTATAAAATTTTTAACAGATTTCAGTAATTTCAAGGGATTTCAATAGCTTCAAAAAGTTTCAAGGTATTTTTAAAGATTTGAAATATTTTAGCGTATTTCAAGAAATTTTTATTATATTTAAATAATTTTAAGAGATTCCAAAGGGTTCTAAAGATTCCAGGACATTTTCGAAAATTCGAAGGAATGTTCAAGAGGTTTAAAAAGTTTCAAAGAATTCCGAAATATTTCAAAGGATTTGGAATATTTTAGAGTATTTTGAATGGTTCAAAGGAATTTTTAATAGATTCTAACAATTCTAAGGTATTCCAAAAGATTTTACAGATTTTAGGGTATTTTTAAAGCTTCCAAAGAATTTTCAAGAGCCTTAACATGTGCCAAGGGATTTCAGTAGTTTCAAAGGATTTGAAATATTTTAGGGGATTTTAAAATTTTTCAAGACATTTTCAAGAGATCAAAACATTTTCAATTAATTTAAGAGATTAATTTGAAGAGATTTTCAAATATTTTTTGCAATCAATTTAAAGTTATTTGGAATTCACACTGAATAATTTGCATTTACTTACTGAATTCAATACATTTTTTCATGTTTTCGAATTGATTTCAATTCAATTGATTTTTTTTAATTCACCTTGCATTTTTATGAGATTCATAGAATTCTGCTTATTTCCCTTATATTCCTCTAAATTCAGTAAAAATTTATTGAAATGAATTGAATTTTTTGCATTTTCGTACATTTACAATACTCACATTATTAATGCACATTAGTCACTTTTAGCCACTCTTTTAGCAATTAGTCACTTTTGGTCACTTTTTCAGTTTAAATGAGTCTGTAGCAGCCCTAAGAAAAATAAATTAGAAATTTATAAATTTGAACTGAAATATTAATGGTCCCCGAAAATGAAAAATTAGTCAGGGGAAAATCAGGGAAACGTCAGGGAATGTTGAAAATGAAGTTTTGCAGCCTTGGCCCCCTTGAGCCCCTTGGCCCCGAATTCCTAGTATCTTGCTATTTCTTCATACAAAATTCATTCAGAAAGTTCTTAGAACCTATTCATAGATATGTCTCGGATAAATGATTTGAGTGAAAATAAATGCTAATAGGTTTTTTCGTGTCTCGTGCAAATGTATTTCTTTCGTGCCTTTATTCTCTGCCAAAAAGGGCGTAAATTGACAATATTTCTCCTACAGTTTTTGTGGATATTACTTCAGAGAAGTTTGATATAGAGCAGCATTTTTAGTCGTCATCCCTCAGCTGTTAATGAAGCACGCGATCTCGGTGTCTCTATGGCTCTTCGGTTTTATCGATAGAAGCGCGAAAGGGTGGTTCCCGACCGCAAAGTCTTGATATTTGGCAGGTCGCCAATCACAGATCGAAACGGCTGTCAAGAATACCAGCCGTTTCAGTGTCAGTTGGGCCAAGTGTCTATCGATCCTTCCCATCATCTTCCAACCTTTCTTAATTTCTCTTAGGGTAATTGGTACAATGATTGACCACCCCTCGAAGATTGGCCACTTCATTTCAATATACTTATATAAAAAAATAATACTCACATATAAAATTACTAATAAATAGTACAGGAGGAGAGCAAATAATTCCGCAACGTATTTGACAAGATCCAATCATTCTTAATTACTCTTAGGGTAATTGGTACAATTATTGGCCACTCCACACCCCATTATTGGTAACCTCATTTAAATATGCTTATATAAATAAAGAATACTCGCGAATAAAACTACTAATAAATAGTGCAAGATGGAGAGTTAGGAGGCTAGAAGTGTCCGCTTGTTGAAAATTATTATTTTTTAAAAAGTTACGATAGATTTAACTAAAAACTTTTGGATTTTTAATTGAATTTGGTGATTAAAGATACATGATAGTAGTATTGTAACCTTAAAATGATGTTTGTATATTGATAAATGGGTGGTCAATCATTGTCCTCGTGAATTATGCGGAAAAATAATGATTTGCTGCAATATCTGAAAAGAAAATGACGGATATCTTTGCAAAAATGCATTCAAAATTGTTTAACATTTTATAGGCTATGCATATAATTGTTTATCACTTTGCCTTACATATAATGAGTGGAAATAATGTAAAAACAGTTTTTGGTATCGGCCAATCATTATGTAATTTAGAGGGTAATCACTGTGCTTTCAAAATCACACATCTGTATAATCTAATATGGTCAGTTTCTGTATTTCACCACATTTTAGTGGCCAATAATAAAATCATTGGCCTAGATGTTGATCACTATATCGTTGTGGTCAATTATTGTGTTTTTGACATTATTTTTAATTTCTTTGAATATAAATCATCTACTACTTTTAACTCTTATCATACTACGGTAATTTGAATCTTTATAAAATTTATTATCCATCTGTGTATTTTAGAATTTCGTTCGAGGTCTCTAGTGTTATTTACAAATTGTTAAACTGGAAAAATTCCGAAGGAGTCAGTCTTTCTTATTTTAATTGCCTAATTACCAAATTAAAATGTATGCTTCAATTTAAAGTACTAAAAATGTAATTAGTAATCATAAATTAAATGAATCAGAGCTTTTTTAATTGTGGAACTTCAAATTCGCATAATTTTAAATTGTAGATTTTCAAAATGAAGAACTCTTCAATTTGAAAGATTTACAATTCAAAGTTCTACAATCTTCAAGAGTTACAATTGAAAACTCTTGAACTGTAGATATGTATATAAATTAAAATTCATAAATTTGGACGATGTTGGAAATGAAAAGTTAAGTTTTGAATTTCGAATCTTACAAATTGAAGGCATTTTAAATATAATTAATCTCAATTACAGAAATTTGTTATTTTAAATTGTTAAACTTATAAACTCTTCAATTTTAAAAACTTAACATTTAAAATTCTTTTATTTTGAAGAATACAAGAAAAGTGGCCAAATTTTGATTTTTTCGTCGCGTTTGTGTAATACATACAATGGGATTTATAGATTCGCTGATTTTGAATGTGACGTCAAAAGTTGCAAATCCAAAATGGCGGATCTAATATCGCGGCCAAAATTGGTAAATGTTTATATATTTGTCTAAAACTTGTTATAAGAGGGTTATTAAGATTTTGATATTGAATTTCATGTCCAAAGTTACACATTCAAAATTGCGGATCCAGTATGGCTGACAAAATTGTTTAATTTGTACATAATTTTTTGAAACTTGTTATAAGGGGTTTTTGGATTTACTGATTCCGAATTTGAGGTCAAAAGTTACAAATTAAAATTGACGGTTCTACTATGGCGGATATTTGTTTTGAAAAATGTTAAAGTGAGTAAAAATTAGATTCATTTTTCTGATTTTTTCCCGATATCTTCTCCATATTAATAGAAAATAAGTGGTGGGAATAATGAAATTGAAAAAAGTTAATTATGGATATTTTTGGAAGAAATACAAAAATTGTAGATAAAAGTATACGTCAAGTTTTTTTTCTAGCGTTTTATATCGTGTTTGAAGTATGCTTTTTAAAAATAATGAAATATGAGGCAGATGCTTCGCAAAAGCAGATAAAACTGGTTTCAGAGTATTTTTAGTTTGTCGCTATACCGGTTATTAATTATAATTAGCCTGTTATAATTAGACTAAAAAAATCATCATAATGTAGTTTCCGGGGTGTAACGCTTTTGCAGAAAGTTAAAAGCAGTCAGAGAAAAAGTTGTCTTGAAATAAAAGGATCATCCCTTGCCTGTTTTGTATTGAACGACGTGAATATATTTTTTACACAAACAGAATTATTTTACTGCGCGAGTAAGGGAAGTTAGTCGCATAAGGAAGATTTTGGGCGCAAAAGGATTTCTGTTGAGACAAATGAAAATCCTCTTAACCTCAAATTTAATAGGAAATTCTATTTACGTCAAGAAACATCCTTTTGGCATAAGAAGAGATTTCTCCGAGTGAAGGCATAAGGAATTGATTCATGAAGTTACATCAAATTTCTTTATGTGTATTTTTCGGTTAACTTTTTACATATTATAAGTTTTGATAAAAAATGTCAGGAAAAACATTTTTTTAATGGCACTTAGGAATTTTTGTCTTTTCGAATTTAGGAATTAATTTATTATTCATTCTAAATAGTGTTTGGAAACTGTTATTTCCGCGTTTACGTCCTAGAGTTTTAAATTTTTATTAAAAATTTCGTAATTTAACGATTTATTCGGAAAATGATTTTCTTTATTTTTTACTATTTTTGCAGTAGCATATGAAAAAACGCAAAAGGGCGCAACTTTTTATTGAACTGCACATCTTAAGGGACGAAACGGTGCCTTGCGCTTTTTGATATCGAGGGGAATACCGGTGAATGGAAAATCAACAGAAAGTGTTTCATATCGAAGGCTTTTAAAAAAAGTCCTTTATTAATTAATTGTTTAATTAATTAGTTGATTGATTAATTGCTTCATTAGTTAATTTTTCCGCTTGCGTAAAAAAATCCGTGTGACGCTTTTTATAATTCCTGGCCCACTGTGTTCTGCCATTTTGAACTATTCCTAAGAAAATGTTCCAAATTATATAAATTTAACATATAAATCTTGAAAATTGAATAATTTTTTATTCTTGATTTCAAATGACTCAACTTGCAAGATTTATATTTTAAATGTACGTCATTTAGAACTTTCTTTCGTAATAGTCGAATCTTGAAGATTCGCAATGGAAAATTCTTAAATTTAACGATTTTCAGTTCAAAATTCTTCAATTCTTGTGAACAGTAAAAATTGCAGCGTTGATATATTTTATTGCAAATTCTTATAATTGTTACATATGTAACATATTTTTTTGTATAAAAAAAATTGTTTGCACAATTATTCATCTAGAAGTTTTTTGAATTCAACACGGACGCGAACCCTCGTTCGCTCGATATGTCGCTACACGCTGGTAACAGCCAATTTAAATTTTGAATTGCGTCCAAAATTTATCAAAAATATATTTTGGAAAATCGAGAATAAAGCTGTGCTTTTAGATTCGCGCTTTAATCAAATATCAAAGTAATTGCATCTGCTTGCTTAAGGATCCTGAATATTCATGACTGACAACTGAGCAGGTGCTTGCCATATAGTTTTCAGCAATCGATCAATAGATTGAATTAGCGATCAGTAGCATAAAATTCTGATCGATTCTGATGTTTTATAAATTGGGAAGGTGGGTAATGGATAGCCAATCAAGATAAAGCGGCATGATTACGTTCTATCTCGGTAATGCTGTGCATCGACCTTATTAGATCTCTCTGAAAAATTATTGAACTCGATTTTATACTAGATTTTCAACCAATAGGATTAAAATGTGCAACTCAAAATAAAAAGGTGAAATACCTTTATATTCTTTAATTAAGACACTTAGAGAATTTATAAAAGAAATTGCCTTTCGAGAGATTTTCTCTATTTCGTATCCATCTTGTTTAGCTTTAAATTATTGATTGAATAGGAAATCAAAGTAATATTATAAAATCTTAGCCTGATTATATAATATGAAAACTCGATTTTGATTTTAAAAATCTGTTTTTCCTGTCTTTGTATCATAATGCATGTTGAACTGAACATGCATGTTCCTCGTGTTTCCTCTCTACTTTGCTTCCATTCCGTATAAAAAAATGTAAAAACAGGGTGGCCGCTTGGCCGGGAAACCGGGAAATGGTCGGGCATTTTTTGAGACCGGAAAAACCCCAGAAATGACAGTGAATATATTTTTCAATCGAGAATTTTACAAATTTTTAGAAAATAAATCTATCCAATCACATGATATAATGCAATTTAAAATAAGTTTGATTCCAACTTGCTATCTTTTGAAATGACGAAATAATTCAGTTTACAATGGGTAATTCTAAAATCTTTTACTTGAACAATTTTCCATTTTGGGTCTTCATTTTCAAGCGTATATTTTCATCTAGTTTTTCAAAAAAAAAACTTATGGATCGAAATGTTCATTTAATCAATTTTTATGTAAAATTATGTGAATATAACATTTTTAATACTTGATTTTAGTAAAAAATTCGTTCTTTTCTTGTCTAAAATATCCTTATTTTAACCGATACAATTTGAAAATTTTCGTTAAAAGAAAGAAAAAAAAAAAATATATATATATATATGTCGTTGTGATTTCGTCGTGTCCTGTGACCACTCATCTCGCGGTTGTGAGACGTGGCCATGAATGGGATTTACCGCGGTCCTACTGGGAGCCGATGTCATTTTTTAGATGACAGTTGCTCCCAGTGGGACCTTGCGGTGGTTGTTAACCTTTTGTTTTTAATTATATATATGTATGTATGCATACATATGTGTATACAAATATTTTACCTAAATTAGAGATCTTTCGTACTGGACAGTTGTCTCTCTGATTTGAGAATAAGAATTAAAGAAAGATTGAATGCGTGACTCTGAAAAAGTCTAATTAGATTATTGCATTTTCCAAAAATTCAAAATGTATGCATTTCTAAAACTGCTAAAATTTAAAACATTTCTTTTTCAAAATTTAAAATAAATATATTTTCTCCGTCAAATCGATTGATTCAAAGGCGCACTCATTGATTCAGGGGATTGAGCTCATTGAATCAAACAAATGTATCATTCTGGACCTTTTGTGTTCGAATAAATTAATTTACCTGAATGTTTGAGAATTTTATTTTGTTCAAATAATACATTTATGGAGTTAGATTCTTTGTAGTAATTGACATTGAGTAATTGACAAGATCTAAAAATATAAAAGCACTTTGAATTTTAAGCAACTGCTATATCGACTTGTATATTATATTTAATATAAAATGTATATTTTAACTTGAATATTTCAACTGAAATGAAAAATATTGTTTTTGCAAATGTCTTCATATAAATTTATATGCAGATATTCTAAAAGTGAACGCGTTGACTTGGTCCATATTGTTTTGTGTGTGGAATGAAAATTTATTATAGGAATTTTGAAGTTTAGCACGAAGACACACAGTAAAATTCAACCAAGATTGGTACTGCTAGGTACACTAGCTCATATTTTCGAATTTTTTCGAAGCAATCCACATTTCCATTGAAAGAAAGAGATCACAATCTTTAAACATCGAAATATTCTATTTAGCCTTTATATAATCAAATTTTAGTAACATTGTATACACTCATACACACGTTTACAAAAGTAAGAATAGGAAACTTATTCCGAATTACACGAAATATCAACATTAGACAGCAATAACAAATGCTGTTAATTAGATTCTGGGATGTGCCAAAATTACATGTAATCAAGCAAGATTGATGAAATTTCCTATTTTCCTAATCCCTACAATCAGTTGCAAAGTTCTCAAGAAAAGCAAAAAAGTAATCACCCGTTCGGCTCTTCAAGTGACGAGGGGTCTACACCACACAGGTCGCTCCTTTGTTCCGATGTCTATCAAAATGAGGACATTTTCATCGAGGACGATGAAGCATTCTAAGGAGGGAGGACGCAAAATGAAAATCGAAAAGTTTTGCAGTTAAAATCTTCGCTACACGTGAAGAAATGGAACCAGAATATTATATTGACATAGCATCATGCTGCATCATCCTAGTAATTGGACTCCTTAAAGTTGTTTTCACCGCAAGAAGAATCTCCAAAACTAAGCAAAAGAATACTACACATCTAACTTTGTATGATGATGGCACCATCTCATAGTGGCTGCCCCTCACACGAAATTTAATCCTTTCGTGAATAGATCTCACCGGCCAGGGAACGCCTACAACACGATGAGAAAATGCAAATTGAAATCCACCCTTATAAATTATCATCAATGACAAATTCCATAATATGGATGGAAATTACACTTACATTGCAGAATCCTTAAAAGCAAACTGTTGTTGTTATACAATTAAGTAACAAGCATAAAGCAAAAGTTCTATTTCATGTGCTCTTGATAAGAAAAGGTATAAGTGTGTAATTTATCTAACAAATTATGTGACGAATTGAGAGACTTCGTTGAGGCGGGCTGAGAAAATAAATAAATATAAAAGAATCATTTTGACAGAAGTGACATCAGAATGACTATAATGAATACGAACAAATATTAGTCTAATTAAAACATTAATATAACTTTCTATCGTGTTAGATATAAGTATCCGCAGTGGGTGAGACACTAGCTCAGAAGCAAGACTGCGCTTGCATGACGAAAAGGAACGTCGCTCACTCGAACAAGATGGAAAATGAGAAGCTGATAAGCAAGTGAAACCACAACTGCACACAGCGACGTCCCTAATCCCGAAGGCCGCCGGCTTAAGAAATGTAATCCGACCGCGATAAGGATTAGAAGACCGCCTGCGGAATAAAATGCCACACCAATAGTATGACATCTCGAACCACGTGTCGCAGCAACCTGCGAATGGGTCAAGTACAAACGGCAATCATGTAAAAGTAGGCTGGTATAAAATAGTAGCGTCTGCGAGAGAAGCATCGTCGATTAAAACATATAGCTCGCACAAAATACGCGCAATGGAGAATCATTTCACCTCGTAAAATAGCCTGTTATTTTGGAATCGAGAAATTAAGAAATTGTAGAATTAAATCAAATTCTACATGCGTATGCCAATGTAAAAGTAAATTGGGAGTTCTTAATGTTGTTAAATA
>JAABKJ010000391.1:0-51124 GCA_011634705.1 Andricus grossulariae | reverse complement strand
CGATTGAGATAATATTGAGGATTCTGAATGAGATTTACAAAAACGTCTTTTTTTCTTATGGGAAATGCATGTTAAACTTCGTGGGGCTTGCGGCACCCCTAAATATAATTTTTTTTCAAAACAAAAAAAAAAAGGATTTATTTTTGGGTGGATTCGAACAAATTTGGGGGTGTCCCCATAAAAATTCGAAAAAAAATTTTGTTGACCACCCTAATGCACAATCATC
Organism: Andricus grossulariae; assembly: GCA_011634705.1. Taxonomy (NCBI): domain Eukaryota; kingdom Metazoa; phylum Arthropoda; class Insecta; order Hymenoptera; family Cynipidae; genus Andricus; species Andricus grossulariae. The sequence continues at coordinate 50,898 of JAABKJ010000391.1, read as the reverse complement.
TTAAATTGAAATTCAATCTTTGTTCTGAGATTATCAATTTTAATATTAAGCAGTGTCATTATTATTAAATAATAATCCAAATAATTATCATTCTTACTTTTTTTTTTAAAGCTGGCATGAAATCGGCTCAAGAGATCTACCAGCAATGATCGACTTCATTTTGGAAAAGACTGGAAACAAAAAGATTTTCTATATTGGTCACAGTCAAGGCACTACAAGTTTTTTCGTAATGGCTTCTGAATTGCCTGAATATAATAATAAAATTATTTCAATGCATGCTTTAGCTCCTGTGGCTTATTGCCAACACATGACAAGTCCACCTCTTAGATTTCTTTCGATGATCGACGGTCAGCTTTCGGTAAATCTATTATAAAACGATTTTCAATTTTGAAAATAAATCTTTAAAAACATAAACTCAAAAAAAGTCATATTGTGTAACAGAATTGCACAAAGAGCCTTAAAAAGCGAGAATAGTATGTTTGCAAAAACCAGCGTGATCGGCTCAGTGGAGACAATCATATAACAAAGGAATTTCTCGTTTTAAGGCTTTTTGTGCAATTCTGTTACACAAGTTGACTTTTATTGAGTGTATATTTTTATAGATTTACTCAAAATTTTCGAACCGGCCGTCCAATAAATACGTTACCAATTTTGGGATATTTTTGCCCCCCCCCCCCTTTCGGGCACCACTCGTTGGTGACCGTAGTTCTCTCCAAATAGGGGAAATTGGGTGATTTTTCACGAAAATAAGGAAATAATAAAGGGGAATAATTTCTTTTAAATAAAAGTAATGTTAATATACAATATTGCATTCAATATGAAAAACCTTAACGTCCTGAGATTTCGAGTAAAAATATATTGCATTTTCAAGAAAATAGTTGAATTAGTTAAATTTTGATATAAACTGTTTGATTTTTAGCCATTTTAGTATTGATATTCCTACCAAAAAACGATTTTAAATCTAAATAAAAAACAGTTAAATTTAACCAGAAAGAGATGAATTCTCGAAATAACAAATTTAATAGTTGATATTTTAATCAAAAAGATTTTTATTTTAAATTCTAAAACAGTTGAATGCAACTGAAAGAGTACAATTCTCGACATAAAAGTTTAATTTTCTACCCAAAAATATGAGATTTAAACCAAAAAGTTAGTTTACAACCAAATAGTTGATTTTTTTCAAAAATGAAAGAATTTTCAACCAGAATAGTAGAATTTTTATCAAAAAAAGACAACAATTCAACAAAGCAGTGGCATTTTTAAGCCAAAAAGACGTATTTTCAACAAAAAAGTTGATATTCAACCAAATAGTTGTATTTTCAAAAACAGAAAAAAAATCATTTTCAACCAAATAATTGAATTTTAAATTAAAAGTGATCAATTTTCAACCAAAAATGGATCAGTTAAATTTGCAGTTGAAAAAATTAATCTTGAACCGAAAAAGACAAATTTTCAACAAAACAGTGGCATTTTCAAGCCAAAAAGGCGATTTTTCAACAAAAAAGTTGATATTCAACCAAATAGCTGAATTTTCAAAAACAGAAAAAAAATTCATTTTCAACCTAATAGTTGAATTTTAAATTAAAAACAATCAATTTTCAACCAAAAATGGATTAGTTAAATTTGCAGTTCAAAACATTTATTTTCAACCTAAAAATACAAATTTTCAACAAAGCAGTAGATTTTTAAGCCAAAAAGACGAATTTTCCACAGAACAGTTGAATTTTGAACAAAAAAGTGATTATTCAATCAAATCTGGTTGAATTTCCAACAACAAACTTCATTTTCATCCAAATAATTGAATTTTGAACAGAAAATAATCAATTTCCAACCAAAGATGGAATATTAAAATTTGCAGTTCAAAAATTCATTAAAAAAGGGACGAATTTTAACCCACATAGTTGAATTTTTTAACCAAAAAGACGAATTTTCTTCAAAACAGTTGAATTTTCAACAAAAATGTTAATAATTAACAAGATATAGTTGAATTTTCAACAAGAAAGTACATTTATAACCAAATGGTTGAATTTTAAACTCAAAACTATGAATTTTCAAGCAAAAATGGAATAGTTAAATTTTGCAGTTCAAAAATACATTTTCAACAAAAAAAGAATATTATTTTTCAATAAAGAAAAGTCAACTTTCTGCTAGAAAGTTAATCTTTCCTAAAAACAGTTTAGTTTTCAACCGAAAATATGAGTTTTCAGTAAAAAAAGCTAATTATTTATAAAATAGTTAAAGTTTTTTAAAAAGAGTTTAATTTTCAACCAAACAGGGGCATTTTTAACCAAAAAGAACGCATATTCAACCAAGAACATTAATTTTCTATCAAACAGATGAATCTTCAACAAAATACATTAGTTTTCACGCAAGTAGTTAAATTTTTAACTAAGAAAGGTGAATTTTCAATTTAAAATATCAATTTTGATCCAAAAGTGGAATAGTTACATTATCGGTTTAAAAAAATTAATTCTCAACCAAGAAAAAACAAAATTTCAACCAAATAGGTGTATTTTCAACTAAAAGTGTGAATCTTGAACAAAAAAATCAATTTTCAACAAAGTAATTCAACTCAAAAGATGATTTTCCACCCAAGAAGAATAATTTTCTGAAAACGGAATAGTTACATTTTCAACCAAAGAGATGAATCTTCAACCAACAAAATGAATTGTTAACAAAGTAGTTCAACTTTCAACAAAATAGTTGCATTTTTGACCATAATGTATGACTTTTTAACAAAATAATAAATTTCGAACCAAATAGTAGCATTTTTAACCAAACCAATAAAAATGAAGTTTAATTCAATAATAGTTGGATTTTCTTGATGAAAATAATTTATTTTCTAATTGTAAAAATTTAGTGTCCTACAGACATTCCTGAGTACTTTTTATTTAATTTTCAAAATTTTTAGTGATTGCCAACTAAATGTCGGTAAGGTAGCGTAGTTTATGGATGGTCCGCAATTTCTACAAATTTTAATATTTTTTGTATTCTTTTATATTTATAAATAATTTCATTATACCGACGACTAGTTTATGATTTCAGCTCGTGACGAAATTCTTCGGATTGTATGAACTTCGTCTGACAAAAGAATTTTATAACAAATTTACATCCAAATTGTGTGACGAAAATTCGATTCTCCAGCCTCTGTGCAGTAATCTTCTCTTTATGATTAGCGGGTTTAATCCAAGCCAAATGAATATGGTATGTTCATAGTAAATAAACATTATAACCAATTAGTACAAAGAAAAACATTTTTTATTTGTGACTTTTTTCAGACTTTGCTTCCTACAATGTTGGGACATACTCCAGCAGGTGCATCTGTAAAACAAACTCTCCACTATTCTCAACTCATGAAAAAAAGTATATTTATTTTCATAATTTGAAATCATTATATAAAAATTAAAAATTATCATAATTTTTAAGATACTGAATATTTTTGCAGACTATTTTAGGCAATATGACTACGGATTTAATGGCAATTTGAAGAAATATGGAAGATTATCGCCTCCTAATTACGACTTGAGTCTGATTACAACACCTGTGATTTTACATTACAGTGACAATGACTGGCTAGCTCATATAAAGGTATTTCTATAAATTATATGCAATCTTTGTTTAAATTAAAGAACTATTCAACTGAAAATCTGAAACAAACAAAAATTTGAAAAAATTCTGCAAAATTTTCTGTAAATTTTTTTAACATATCACGCAATAATTAAATTTAAAAAACTGATAATGTATGACAATTTTTTTCAGGATGTGGAAAGCCTTTATAAAGAACTGGGAAATCCTGTCGCTAAAATCCGAGTTCCTCTCGACGAATTTAACCATTTGGACTTCCTTTGGGCGAAAGATGCTAAAACGTTGCTTTATGAGAAAATTTTGAGTTTCATGTCTCGTTACAAAGACGAAACAATAATTTAATTTATTTTTACTGAAGTAAATGAAAAGACTGAAATTTTTTCCTTTGGAATAAATGTATTTAATAATAGAAATTTTATTTATTTATGTGAATTTATTTATGTGAATAAAAAAAATCACAAGTGAAAATATTGAATAATTCATTAGTAATTTTGGTTACTAATAAATTATGAAACTTTTATTGTTCGCATAAAAAGTTGAATGTTTCAGAAAAGAGTTGCCTGTTAAACCCGAAAAGATGAATTTTTAACAAAGATGGATTTTCAAACAAATAGTTGAATTTAAAAAAAAATCAATCAGTTACATTTACAATCAAATAGTTCAATTTTCAAGTAAAAGTGACAAATTTTTAACAAAATAGTTGAATTTTTAGCGACATAGTTAAATTTCCAACATACAAAAGATGAATTTTCAACAAAAAAGTTAATATTCAACCAATTAGTTGAATTAAAAAAAAAATTCGTTTTCAACCAAAAATGGATTAGTTAAATTTGCAGTTCAAAAAATTGATTTTCAACAAAAAAATACAAATTTTCAACAAAACAGTGGCATTTTTAAGCCAAAAAGACAAATTTTTAACAAAAAAGTTGATATTCAAGCAAATAGTTGTATTTTTAAAAACAGAAAAAATTCATTTTCAACCAAATAATTGAATTTTAAATTAAAAGCGATCAATTTTCAACCAAAAATGGATCAGTTAAATTTGCAGTTGAAAAAATTAATCTTCAGCCAAAAAGACAAATTTTCAACAAAACAGTAGAATTTTCAAGCCAAAAAGACGAATTTTCAACAAAAAAGTTAATATTCAACCAAATAATTTAATTTAAAAAAATTCGTTTTCAACCAAAAAAGACAAATTTTCAACAAAACAGTGGAATTTTTAAGCCAAAAAAACGAATTTTCAACAAAGATGGATTTTCAAACAAATAGTTGAATTAAAAAGAAAATCAGTTACATTTACAATCAAATAGTTCAATTTTCAAGTAAAAGAGACGAATTTTTAACAAAATATTTGAATTTTTAGCGACATAGTTAAATTTTCAACATAAAAAAGGTGGATTTTCAAACAAAAAAGATTAAACTACAACCACAAGTATTTGTATTTTCGAAGAAACAGTTCACTTTTCAAGCGAAAAAGATTAATTTTTTAGACGACAGTTGAATTTGTAACCAAGCAAGATGAATCTTCAGCCAAGAACGTTTTTACTAAAGAAGATGAATTTTCAAACCAGAGAGACGAATTTTCTGCAAACATGGATTTTCAAACAAATAGTTGAACTTTTAAAAATGTACTTGAATTTTCAACCTGCAAAGATGAATTTTTCAAACAATTAGTCGAGTTTATAAACAAAAAAGATTAAACCTCAACCAATAACAATTGTATTTTGAAAAAAGAAGTTGAATTTTCAACCTACAAAGATGAATTTTCAACCAAATAGTTGAATTTTTAACCAATTGGTTTAATTTTCAAACAAACAAAAATAAACTTCAACCACAAATAGTTGCATTTTTAAAGAAATAGTTAAATCTTCAAACCAAAAAGACGAATTTTTTATACGGCAGTTGAATTTTTAACCAAGCAAGATGAATCTTCAAACAAGAGCGATTTTACCAAAAAAGGTGAATTTTCAAACCAGAGAGACGAATTTTCTGCAAACATAAATTTTCAATCAAATAGTTGAATTTTTAACAATTTATTGGCATTTTCAACCTGCAAAGGTAAATTTTGTAACCAATCAGTCGAATTTATAAACAAAAAAGAATAAACTTCAACCAAGAACAGTTCCATTTTGAACCAAATATTTTAATTTTCAAGCGAAGAAGGCGAATTTTTCAGAAAACAGTTGATTTTTTAATGAAAAAGAACGAATTTTCAACAAAACAGTTAACTTTTCGACCAAAAAAGATGAATTTTTGACCAAATAGTTGCATTTGTAACAAAATAATTTAATTTTTAACAAAATAGTTGAGTTCTCAAACTACAAAGATGAATTTTTAACCACATAGTTGAATTTTTAACCAGATAGTTGAATCTCCAACCTAAAAAGGTGAATTTTCAACCAATTCGTCGAATTTTCAAACAAAAAAGTTTTAACTTCAACCACATATAGTTTCATTTTTAATGGAATAGTTCAATCTTCAAACTAAAAAGGCGAATTTTTGAGACAAAAAAAGATGACTTTTTAACCAAATAGTTGAATTTGTAACAAAATAATTAAATTTTTAACAAAATAGTTGAATTTTCAACCATATAGATAAACTTTTAACATAGAAAGGTAAATTTTCAACCAATTGGTCGATTTCTAAAAAAATAAAAAGATTAAACTTCAACCTAAAACAGTGAATTTTCAACAAAACAATTCTTGGCCAAAAAAGATGAATTTTCAACTAAACAGTTGAATTTGTAACCAAATAATTAATTTCTCAACAAAATAGTTGAATTTTCAATTACAATGATGAATTTTCAACGAAAAATGTAATATGTGGTTGATATATCAACAACAAAAAAATTTTTAATTTTTAATAATAAATAGTCGAATTGAAAAAAAAATTAAATTTCAAACACGCGCGCTCGAACTTGACGCGAAGCGCCGCGCGCAATGAGAATGTGCCTGCGTAACGGGCATATTTTTTAAAAAGGTTTTAGGGTATTTAAAAAAATATCCATGAAAACAAAATTTTTCAAAATTTTTGAAATTGCTACTATCCACAAAATAATTCAAATTTTTTTAAGTAAATCAGGTTTTGCACTATTTACTGAATACACATTCAGATTTGCTGACCCAATTTTCTATATTTGACGACAGAATAAACAGAAATTAAAAAGATCGAAAGCTTTAGTGAATGTTTCGAAATGGGTGACGTGCAAAATAGCGATATTTAATGAAACAACTAATAACACGCGATTGTGTATTACATTTTCATCTTCATTTAAACAATAAGATGAAAATATTGTGAAATTTGTAAACCACTATTAACTGAACGTATGCACAATTTACTACCGTGAAATAGAAAATTTAAAATTATTTATACACTTGAGCTATTTGGCCTTTCTGAAAAAGGGGCTATTTGCATCATAAATCTCATTAAAGCTGCGTGATGTGAAGAACTGTCGTTAAATAAAGCAAATTAAGTTATAGATAAGAATAATTAATATTTCCCTTTAGTTTTCTATAAAACTATAGCAGGACTTTTTAAATTGTCTCTTTTCAAGGAATCTTAAAAGAAGCAGCTTACTTCTTTTAGGAAAATGAGGGTTTTTGGTTTTCTCCTCCTCATCTTTATGGTTGTCCTTAATTCTGCGGGTACGTATGATTGATTATAAAAAAATCAGTTAAATCAATTGAGAATTATCAATTAAAAAATAATATTACAATTGCTTGAAATATTGATAACATTGACGATAATTAGAAATGATTGGAACACGATTTACTAATAGGTTTTGCGAGTTTTTGGCGCTAATTATGATTTTTTGCGGTTTTTAAGTATACATTCCTTCTAATACATAAAATACTACTTTATACTGATAATTAGATGTTTAAATAAATTTTTTAAACAATCAATCATTGTTTTTAGCAATTTTCTGTTAGAATAGAGTTAGAAAGTCGCAGTTTAACAAAATTTTGCATTTCATCACTGTTTAAACAATTTATTATTATTGTTAATCATTTTCTCTTAGAATAATGCTAGAAAATTGCAGTTTTTAAAAAAATGTTCCACTTCCTGTCTAATTTTTGATTAAAGTAAAATAAATAATTAATTAAAGTTAACAAAATTAATTGTTTAAGAAATTTATTAATATTTCAAATAATATTATCATTTAGTAATATTAGAAAGTTGCGGTTTTGTCTGAAATATAGTTTGGTAATTATTATTAAAATCTGATAAACATAATTGTTTAAACAAATTATTATTGTTAAAAACTATCTTCTTCTATAGTAATGCTAGGCAGCTGTGGTTTTTTCTGAAATTTCCGACTTTTCGTCAACTTTTCACTTACTTAGTGAATTAATGATTAATGCAAGTTAACAAACATAATTGTTTAGACAATATATAATTGTTTATAATTATCTTTTCTTAGATAATTGCTAGATAGTTTCGATTTCTTTCTAAATTTTTTAACTTTTCGTCAACTTCTTCAAGGAAAATTTACATTTAATATGATCCATATAGAAAATTTAAAGAATATTTCAAATATCTGTTTCATTTCAGGAAAATGTACTTACAAAAAAAAGAGAGATTGTTTAAAATATGATTCTCTCTAATGTTCATTTATTAGTTGTTCATAACTAAAAAGGTAAATCAAAGTTAAACATTTGAGGAAAAATCGCAAATTTCTAGCACTTATCTATGTGAAGATAGTTATGAATAATAATAAATTGTTTAAACAACTATTTTTGTTAGCTTGCATTAATTATTATCTGACTATGTGAAAAGGGGACAAAAAGTTAAAAATGTCAATAAAAACCCGCAACTATCTGGTATCAATATAGATGAAGATAATTATAAACAATAATAATTGGTTTAAACAATTATTGTTGCTAAATTTAATTAAATTTTAACTCACTTCAAGTGAAAAATGTGCTAAAAGTAAAAAAATTTTTAAAACACACAATTTCTAGCATTATTCAAATACAATATTGTTAACAATAATAATAAATTGTTTACACAATTATATTTTTCAATATCAATTAACTATTAACTCACTTTAATTGAAAATTGGACAAAAAGTGAACATTTTTTTAGAATACCGCGACTTTCTATCTCCATTCTAAGAGAAAATTGCTAAAGGCAATAATAAATTGTTTAAACAATTTATGTAGGAATATAATTATCATAATCAGCGCTAAAAACTCGCAAAACCCATTTTTTCACCTATGGTTTTTTTTGGACCCTATAAAACAGACCTATGGGGGTGATATTTGAAAATATATATTTTATTCGTATTCTATGGCTCATTGTAAAAATAAATGTTGAGTTTCAACTCTTTGGATTCCCTGAATTCTTCAAATTCTTCGAATTCCTTGAATTTTTTGAGTTTCCGGAATTCTTAAATTCTTTGAATTCTCTAAAATCCTTAAATATTCGAAATTCCTGAAATCCCTTGAATTTCCTGAATTCCTTCAATTCCTTGAATTCCCTGAGTTCATAATATTTAAATCCCTGAATCTCTTCTATTCATCTGAATCCCTCTGAATTCCTCAAATATTCTCAGTTCTCTGAAATCCCTGAGTTCATTCAATTCTTCTGAATTCTTCTGAATTCTTAGCAATATTTTGAAGTCCTTTGAATGCAGGGAATTATCAGAATTTTCAAAATAATAAAAAGAATTTAAGGAAATTAGACGATTCTAATGATGTTAAAATAATTCAAAAGGACCTAAAGGAGAATAAGGGCATTTCAAGCAATTCAAAACATTGTAAAAGAATACATCGAATTTAAAGAACTCTAATGAACTCAAAGGAATGAAACCTTCAAAATTACTAATTTAATACTGTTACATATTTGAAATTTGACTATTTCACTACATGATAACTTTGAATGGAAATCCCCCACAATTTAGAAATTTTAAAAACCATTCAAAATTGAATATTTTTAAGGTAGCTTTCCGATTTTCTAACACCCTTTCCACATTAATCTATGAAAACAATAAAAAAATTGTGCAGGAAAAATCAACTGTTGTTTCCTGCGCGATGAAGCGCGCATATAATTGTTAGTAGTTGGATAATTTTAAACCGTAATCGCAAATCTATATTTTTTATAGATTCAAGTACACCGCGCAGGTCTAAAAAAGACAAAAACAAGGTCCCTTCTGATCTAGATGTAAATCTTCGTATTGGTCCTCCTGACCTTCAAAATTCGGAACGAGGTACGTATAACTCTAGAATTTCAAATTTGAAAAAGTTCAAGGTAAAAAAAGACATTAGTAATTTTCTAATTTAAGTTCTCCGAATTCAAAAGCTGAAAATTTTATATTCAGTTGAATTTTATGTTGTTCAATAATCAATTCTCTTTTGCTTTTTTTAGATGTTCTAGATCTCAGAAAAAGAAGACCGGGCCCGAAACCTAAAGAATTGAAGTTACTTGAGGACTTAGGTATGTATAACTCTACAATTTCAAGACTATATTTTTCCAAATTAAAAGTTTTTAAATTTTCAAATTTAAGTTCCTGAGGGTAATGCTGGGTACATTCGAAATTAAAGAATTTTAACATTAGTATTCAGAGCTGCACAATTTTAAATGGAAATGAACAGTAATTGCAAACATCTATTTTAAATTTAATTCAATAAATTTAAGAGGAATTTTGTAGGTCGTGTTTTATAGATCATTCGAAAAACTACGATTCCTCCCTTTATTTTTTTACGTACATGTATCAAGCTTCGTGTAGTTGAAAATTTGAATTTTCGATTCCAATAGCATTTTCATTGAATACATTTAAAACGAATCTTTTTTGTTAAATATGGTGGAAACCTTGAAGTGTGCCGAGGAGCCTCTATCTTTATTTTATAGATTCAGCAGCGGTGTAATATCGCTTAATAATCCTATCTTTTTTGCTTTTTTTCAGATAATTTAGAACTAATAAAAACTAAAAGAAAACCAGGCCCTAAAAAAATTGCTTCTACTTCTGTAAACCCTGATCCTATGCTTCCTAACCCACCAGCTCCTTATAATCATGGTGCTCATTATCTTGGTCCTCAATATACTGGTCCTCAATATCCTGTTCCTCAATATCCTGTTCCCCAGTTTCCTGTTTCGCATTATCCTGTTTATCTATATCCTGTTCATCCGTATCCTGTTCCACATCCTCAAGCTTATCAAAATCCTGGTTCTCAATATCCTCCTCATTATGAAGGAGGCCTTCATATGGGTCCATCTTCTGCATATGCTGGAAATATGGCGCACTCACCACCTGAAGGATATTCTGACGATAATTTTTCTGGCAAAGGTGAATCTTCGGGATTCAATAGCCCAGGGAAATAGTGGTTCGAATGGAAACGGTTATAGAATCAATAAATCAAAAACAACATTTTAAAACAAGAGTTTGACTCTAAAAAAATTAGTTACTATGTAAAAAAACTTGTTTATGAAATAATTGTTGAAAATAAAAAAGTTACTTACAGAAAATTGTGTACTTTGCCGATGGTGACGGCAGGCAGTCCCCCAACATTAGTGCATTACTGTTATTCCTTTATTCTTGTCCTTACTCGGGAAAATCTGTACCTATGAAGTAATTCGTGCCATGTATTATTAATAACCTTGATTTGAAGAGACAACCTTATTGTAAAACGATAAATAATATTGGCTCATATATAGTGCTGCTCTACAACTAAGAAGAAGTAAGAAATTAAAGCACCTTTGGACGACAGGGGGTAAGATTTTTTACCGTAAATAGGATGGTTGGCCCAGAATTTTTTTGGCTAACATCAATGAACTTGATGCCCTCCGTTAAGACGTCTTCAGCATTGCACTGCATCATGTGGCCCCCGCAGCTGGTCAGCTACTTGTTTTTTTATACGTTGTTTTATACGTTGAGGTTTGTTTTTTGAGAACCTATAGGCTTTATTATGCATGGTTGATTGTTATTTTCATACATGGATTTGTTGATAATTTAGTTAACGAGTCGCAATTTTTTGTTCAGATTTTTTCTTCGCCTTTGTACGTTTAATTTTAGGAAATTTATAATGGGAATCGCTAAATACCTAGAAACTAAACCTTTAATCATATTTTTTATCTCTGCCTATACATTATTGTTTTAGAGTAGAAGCAATATTAAGTCATATCATCCCCTATTGATTAGAATTGTTAGTATGAAGGTTGGACTGAGTTGGGTACTGGTAACTTTTTTCGTTATAAATAATCCGTACATCCTATGCTGGGGTATTTTTGAATCCATTTACACTTATTCTTGTTATGCAGCTAAGTTTATTCTCAGTTTATTATGGATTTTTCAAATATTTGCCATGTTAATGCCCAGTCTCTCTTGGCTCACATTCATGAGTTCCGAAATTTTTCAGCTCTTGTGCGTACCATATTATAGGAGTCTCAGAGACATGGCTAACCTCGAGTCACCCATCAAGTGTAGTCGCACTTGACAATTATGTGCTATTTCGTAGAGACAAAGAGGAGCAGAGTGGGGTTGGTGTTTGTCTGTATGTGCATGACAACCTTAGGGGGGTCTTATTGGGAGTCAGCTCGGCCGTTAATTATCCTGCTGCTGAATTTCTTTTTGTTGAGGTCACGGAAGCGAGAAATCTCTCGTAGTCTTTTGATGGAGGTCATTTATAAACCTCCAAATGCCTATTTTGGAACAGAACTTGAATCAGAAATTTTTACCCATGTACCTAACTTCAATAATATTATTCTCAAGGTGATTTTAGTACTAATTTGAATGCGATTTGCAACCTTACTAAATATTTAACAACTATGATACATGCTACTGTGTTATCTATTGTCCCACATAATTCCACGCATCACAATAATCATTCCAGTTCCCGAAAAGATTTATTAATAGTAGATGACCTTGATAGGCTGAATTCTTATAGCCAGCATCCTATTCCATTTCTATCTAATCACGATCTTATCAATAATAAATACAAATATATCTGTACCCAATCCACAAACCGGAATCAAACCCAAATAAGAAATCTTGCATATGTAGATGAGTGTAAGTTTCAGGAGCACTTAATGACCTATGATTGAAAAAAAACACTAAGAATTGAAGTAATTAATAGTAAATTAAATCTTTCATGCTCTTACTTAATTTCTTTGCTCGATCAGTTTGCGCCTTTCCATGTTTCACATAAACATAGAAATTCAGCTCCTTGGATCACAGTTGAAAGAAAAAACCTTATGAAGGAACGTAACAATAAGCATCGCCTGGCAAAATTAACTAAAAATCCACTGATACAAGCACAGCTTCGTCAGCTAAGGAACTTAGTTCAAACAAAAATCAGGGATTCGTATAATGAAATAAATCAAAATAAATGATCTGGCACTTACTTAGACGCTTATATCTAATTCCACCTAAGAATGAAGCCTCAGCTCATACTCTCCCAACTAATGATTTAGTAAACGCATTCACAAATCTACTATCCTTTAACTCCTCAAACTCTGGTATATCCCTTACATTCGTTCAGGCAAGCTCGACTTTTCGAGGTACTGATTTCTTTTTTTTAGACATAACACCGAAAGTTCTCTTCGAGAAACTCTTCGAAATAAAAATTAACGCTTTAGGAATCGATGGTATATCTATAAAGATGATTCGACTAGCGCTACCTGTAATTTTCCCAATACTCCTTCACATCTATAACTCTTCCCTTCAGGTGGGATTTTTCCCTGATCTATGAAAGAAAGCGCTGATTCACCCTATTTCTAAGGTTTCTAGTCCCTCTCTTCCTAATGATTTCCGGCCTATTTCGATACTATGTGCTATGTCTAAGCCGCTAGAACGTATTGTGCATTCGCAACTTATGATTTACCTAGATGCAAATAGGCTACTCGATTCGCTATAATCGGGCTTTCGGGCTTAGAACAGTACATTAACAGCCTCCCTGAAAATTATTTCAGACTTTAAAATCGCTATCGAAAAGAAGGAAGTAACAATAGTTGTGTTATTTGATTTTTCTAAAGATTTTTCTAAAAGTAATGTTGATCACAAGCTTCTTTTAAATAAACTTCGTAACTTTAATCTATCCAGTACTGCAATTGCGTGGTTCGAATCCTACTTAAAAAATTGTTTTCTACAAGTGCTTAATGATAAGGGTGAACGGTCCGATTTGGTGGGGGTCGAGAGTGGAGTCCCTCAGGGCTCCACTCTTGCCCCCCTCCTTTTCGGCTTGTATACCTCTAACCTTGGTGGTGATTTTGAGCATTGTAAGTACCATAAATACACGGACGATCCTAAACTATATGTCTCTGGTCCAATCTCTTCCATTAATAGTTTGATTGCGAGAGTTCAGAAGGATATTTATATAGTGAATCAATGGGCAATAAACAATTTGTTAACGCTGAGCCCTTCAAAAACTAAAGCAATTATTATTGGACAGTCAACTTCCCCGTCCACTGCTACCATCCCTCAGCTTAAGGTTCATGGCCTTGACATTGCCTTCGTTGATTCGGTGAGGGATTTAGGATAAATCCTCAATCGCACCCTCTCTTGGAAAGAGCAAATTCTTGAAATCTCGAGGAATACTTTTAGAGTACTCCAACAGCTTAGAAAGAACGAGGAATCCTTGCCAACTTCAACTCGGATCCTACTTGTTAAGAGTCCTATCCTCCCGTTTTTTGATTATGGGTGTATTATGTACAATGATATCACAGATGAATCGAATTCTAAACTCGAGCGAGCACTTAATGCCTGCATACGATTTATCTATTTATTTATTTATATCATTAAGCCGTTTCCCTTTCGGGGTAGGCATCATTTTGTACTAGAAAAATTATAAGTAATCGAAGGTATAATATTGGAACTTACAATTCAAGAAAAATCTTTGAATATAATAATCTTTATATAAATAAGAATCATAATTTAAAACAAGATTACACAAATGCAATCAATTTTTCTTATTGTTATACCCACCTATTTGCATTCGCGTCTGACTCCAAATTACCTTCACCACTGAAAATATCAGGTTTGGAACTAATTTATTCCTCTGAAACAGAATAAATTTTTTTCATATTCGGTTCAGAAAATTTGATTTATTAATATTTTAAACTGATTTTCTATTTAAAAATAAATATTTTTGTGTGTGAAAAATCCTATTCCAAATAATATTTTCAAGTGCGAATGGAATTTATAGAACACAATTTTTATTCCATTATTATTTACATAAATACAGGCATTTATTATATCATGAGCATTTTCATATTTATTATTTATAGATATTTTTTTATTGAAATGCAATATTTCTTCGTTATGAATTTCAATCATGATCTAAATCGGAATCGGTAAATAATGTTTATAATTAGGAACAAAATCATACGATTATCCCTATAATCGTTCTATGATTTAAAACAGGTGGACAATTGAGGACAATTATCAGATAATTTAATAATCACAATAAAGAACATTTTTTTGGCGAATCTTTTCCAATCGGAACAAATTTTTTTTTATCAGTAATTGCTCTTCTGATCTTGCACACCTGCGAAAAGATTGATAAAATGACTGAATTTACAAAGATAAATTGAGTAAATCCTGCTTTTAGTCTTAATCCCATTTTAATGATTATTAAGTATATTTTATAAATTTTATTAATTGGATGTTATATGTTACGAACAATTTAATGAAAAATTACAATATTAATTTTCCAATGGATAAGAATCAGTGTATTGACTTCTAAAATTAGAGTAGACAGCGTTATCAATAATGAAGTTTGAGATTTATTGATTATATGATTGACAATTTTCTGGAGATTAGTCCACATTTGACGGCTAGAATACGAGAATGGAAACAAAATTGCAGCGAGTATAAATTGGTAGGGAAGAAGGTCGAGGCTCTTAGTTCAATTTTGAAAATGTTTCGATTCGATGCAGAAAGTTTCCTGATCGGTATTTTTTTCCTTATTTTTCGGGTGGGAGGAACAGTGATACCGGAAGAGGAATATGTGCATTTTTTAGACAAAGTGAATGTGGAAGAGATTTCAAGAACTTTACGGAAACCAGATGTTGATGCTTATCTTTCTACTGTAAGTTTCCTTAAAAATTAAAAAATTAATTATTAGTAACATTATAGATTTGAAAATATCATATAAATAAAATAAGATGATATAGATTAAAAAGAATTCTTAAAACTCATAGAATTCTGGTAATGGATCCTGGGAGATTGTGAATTTGAACAACTTCTTCAACTTTTTACGATTCACAGAAAAATATATTTTTGCGTATCAAAATTTCAGTACAAATAGCCCAATTTTTTCGGTACGAGTAGGCACTTCCTTTTTGAAATTATTATTTATTATCTAGTCTTTTTTTGTATAAATACTACTGAAATTGAAATAGAGTTTTAGTATTTCATGCAATCTAGGAAAGTATTCTCCATGAAAGGGAATTTCCCATTTTTTTTAGATTGAGTTAATTGATAAGTATGGCTACAATCCAGAACCACATACAGTGGCCACTTATGACGAATATATATTGGAAATGCATAGGATAACGGGACCCAAAAATAATTCCAATCCTGATGGAAAACCAGCCGTTTTTCTTATGCATGGTTTACTCATGAGTTCCGCTGATTGGATAATTTTGGGGCCAGAAAAAGCCCTCGGTATGTTTAAAAATATTTTTATAAACAGAATTTAACAAGAATACAAAAATTATCATTTCAAGAAAATTTACGTTAAAGAAAACATATTTTTGATTTTGCCATTTTCTGAAATATTTTATAACGTTCTAGATTATTCTGCCCTTCACGAATATTCTGAAATCCGAACTTTTCCAGAACTTTCCCATGAATTTTCTAGAATATTCCTGAATTCTCTATGAAAAATATGAGTTTATACTTTTTTGTAAGTTACCACACTAATGAAACTTTTCGACCCTTTTTTCATAATGCAAATATTTTAGTGGCCGTCCTTAAACTACGTTAACAATTTGAGGGGAGAGGGGGTAGCATCAAAAACTAGGGTGAATGGGGTTTGGGGGGGGGGGCAGTCAGTGGAAGTAAAGTTACGAACCTAATAAGTTTGAAAATAACTTTTATATTTCAGAGGAATTCTTTTTGCCCCGTGTTTTTAAGAAACTTTAAAAAATTTGTACAAAATTTAATTATTTTGTTGCCAATGTAACTATTTTGTTAAGAAGTCATCTTTTTTGTTCAAAAATTCAA
This sequence comes from Andricus grossulariae, assembly GCA_011634705.1. Classification (NCBI taxonomy): domain Eukaryota; kingdom Metazoa; phylum Arthropoda; class Insecta; order Hymenoptera; family Cynipidae; genus Andricus; species Andricus grossulariae. The sequence continues at coordinate 34,151 of JAABKJ010000391.1, read as the reverse complement.
CTACTTGGTTGAACTAAATTGTTAAAAATTCATTAACTACTCTATTTTTATTAAATCAATCTTCTTGGTTAAAAATGATCTTTTGAGTTGAATGTTGAACTCGTTTGTTGAAAATTCATTTTTGTGTCAAAATTCATCATTGTAGTTAAACATTCCTTACTTTGGTTACAAATTTAACTATTTTCTGGAAAACTGTTGTCCGTACCGTAGAAAAAAAGATTTATAAGGTCAGGAAGCTCCCTTCTTCTGGTAAAATGCATGAGTAGTGAGTACCATCTTGTCCAGGTTAACGGATAAACAACGGTTCCTACACCATTGCTCTACTATGTTGAGCGCTAAATGCATGAGTTCTACTAAGATGCCCTCATGCTTCCCTATTACCAGGATCTCCAGGTCATCTACCCAGCCTGGAGTGTAAGAACCCGATTCGTTTACAAGACGAATCATATCATTAATGACAAGCGCCCACTGGGTGGATCCCTGTGGGCATCTCTTTAAAACTTTGGCCTTCACTTCATCACCATGTAGCGAAGTATGTACCGTTTTGCTTTTCAACATGGATTGCATTCACCTGTTTACCATATCACTAACTCTGTATGTTTCAACAGAACAGTATATGGATTCAATTGGAGTGTTTCTAAATGCCCTCATGCATTGTATTATTAATTTGAGATGTAATCGCATGAAGAGCGTCTACGGTAGATCTGCCTTTCTGAGAGGCAAAAGGTAAAGGTCCATTAATTTTTCTAGTACTTTCAGCATGAATGAGTTCATGCTGATCGGTCTAAAGGATTTTGCCTCACAGTAAATATCCTTACCCGGCTTCGAAATAAAAGTTGCTTTAACCTCCATCCATGCTACCGGGGTGCATCCTATTGCTATAGATACCCGAAGGATGCCGCCGAATCGACCCACCAAGGACCAATGTCCTTCTTCAATTAATGTAGGGAATATTTTATCATCTCCTGCAGCTTTAAATGGTTTGAATTGTTTAACTACCCATCTAATTTTTAAATGAGTGATAATACGACTGGCTACTTTCCAATCTTCCATTCTGGCTCTAAAAGTTGGTCCTCCTGAGGGGTATGACTCATGTGCTGCCCACTCATTCGTGTAATCCAACTCCAAGCCCGAAGAGTTTTAAGATGTCGACAGCAAATTATATTTTCCCGATAGACTTGATTCAGTCTATGAGCCGATGGGGACGTATCCAACGATTTATGCCATCCCCTGAACACTTCGTTTATACTTATCAAACATTAGGTCAAATTAAATACCTCGCGACATCGAGATGTCACGGAAGTAGGTGTATTATCCCGATTCAATAAAATTACATCATTAGTTAGGAGGTAATTTAATAGAAACTCGACCCTGTGCTTGGTGTCCTTACTATCCCAAGTCGAATGATGTGCGTTAGCATCGCATCCGATGAGCAATGGCCATCCTTCAATACCGCAGTAGTCCATCAGATTTCTCCATTTCTCAGATAGTGGTCGTTCCTGGGAGTCAAATGGTAGGTACGCTGGGCAAATCACCATAGGATGGCGCCTGCCTTTTAAATTATGCTCGATCTTCATTGTCGCGAAGTCTCTGGAGAAGAACCTTGGTAATCCAATAAATTTAATATAGCCTCTGAGATAAAGTGCTGCCTAAGGTGTTTCTACAGAAATATCATACATGACTGATCCGCTCTTGTTACTTAAGCTTCTAACTTTCGCCTTTTCCGAAGACGAATCCGGAGCTTTGTCTACGGGTTTAATCATGGTTTTTAAGAGGATCTTTATATTGAACCTCTCCAAACCATATTGAGACTTGTAATCGATCTTCTTAAGACTCTTGACCACTCTTAGTTGCACAGTTTTTACAAGCTGGGTAGCTTGACTACTCGCCTTGACATCGATAACCTTCCATCCTCTCATTTTCATGGTTCAGGTTCAGATTGATATCCTGTTGGTTCCACAGATACACTAGGATTCCAAGCCAGCAGATTTACTGGCCGCGGGAGGTCTTTTCTGTCGATCACTTTGATCTTAGCTCCCACCCAAGGTTGTGATCCGTCAACAGTTTCAATGAGCCAACTTCGGGACACTTCGTCCGAACAGATGACCATAAAAGCATCATTTTTGAAGCGGCAATCGTCAAACCGTGGTATGACTTCTCCAGGGTGCACACCATCGGTTTTCTTTTCTAATGCCGCTTCAATTTCCTTGACCTGGTTGTCATCGAGTTTGGTAATTGGGAACCCCTCGGCGACAATGGCTTTTTTCAGGTGCTTTTAAAGGGTTTGGCTATAAGAGACTGTTCAGCCTCTCAGCCGCATCTTCTTCTGTCCCCTGATTTCATATGGTGTGCTGCTATTAAAACCGCTCCCGACAATGTAGCTCGTCGTGATTTTGCCGTTTGGTATGACGTCCAGCATCAGCATCGCACGTAGGACCACCCAAGTCCGTACCTTCCACTACACCTGGATCACTCTCATATGGTTACCCACTTAGATATTCTCAAGTATGCTCTAAGGCTCCTTCGGTGATTTTCATCTCCACAGGAGCGGATGCTTTTTTCTGAGGGATCGTGGCTGACTCCCCCTGGGTGTTTTGTTTTTAATTTTTGGAAGAACTCATTCTATTCACACGAGAAGCTAGAGAAATACACTGGAACTTGGATTTAAGATCGATTTCAGGCGCGGCTTACAGTGGCCTTGATCTTAAATCTGGGGAAACCAAACGTCAATATTCAAGGCCCCATGAATAATTTCTGTTGGGTTTGTACGCATGCTAACAGTTGACGCAACTAAAGTGCTGAGGGTACTGCCCTCATGCTGTTTGTCACACATGGCTGAGCACCGCCTTGCTTTCGGTCCCGCGGTTCCCGCATTACCAAAATGCCGAGGCGAGAGCCACCCGATTTTCGCTGCTTAGTCGAATTTAAGGGATTCCAATGGATTTCGAAAGAAATTATAAAATTTCAAGGGATTTCTACGAATTTTAAGGGATGTAAAAATATTGACGAGTTTTCTAGGAATTTTTAGGGAATCTCAGCAACAGATTTCAGGATTTGCTGAAAGGATTTCAACGGGATTGGAGGCTTTTCGGATGTATTTTTAAAAATTCGAAAGGATTCTACGAGATTTTATGGGAGATACATGTTGCATATCAGATAACAAAAATAGCTAAACACTCGGTGTAATATTTAGAAAATTGCATGATACTGTTTTCCTACTATTTTGTTCAATTTATGGTACTATTGTCACTATTTTTCATTCCAAAATGAGTCCGGGGCCTGCTATTTAAACCTTAAAACTAGATTTTTCCAATTTTTGTCTGCGGCGCTATTTGTTTTTAAGGGGGAGGGCAATTACCCATTCGCACCGGGCGCAGATGAGGCTACTTACGGCTCTGTATATGAAGCTAATTAATAAAAAATTTGAAAATAATCTAATTGTTAATGCAACATAAAAAATGTATGTTTTAGCATATATGTTAGCAGACGCTGGATACGATGTTTGGATAGGAAACGTTAGAGGAAATACGTATTGTAGGAGGCATCTAAGTTCTTCCATCCGTGAAGAAAAATTCTGGTCCTTTAGGTAAAATGACATCTTTTTCAATATTAAAAAAATACTTTGAATATTATCAACATAAATAATCATTATTTGTAGATACTCTAGGTTTTTCAATATGGTAGTAATAAAATTAGGATTATAATATTTATGTAATTCGTAATTTTTACTACAGTTGGCACGAAATTGGCTTGAGAGATTTACCAGCAATGATCGATTATATTTTGGAAAAGACTGGAAATAAAAAGATTTGTTATATTGGTCACAGTCAAGGCACGACAAGTTTTTTCGTAATGGCTTCGGAATTGCCTGAATACAACGATAAAATTATATCAATGCATGCTTTAGCTCCCGTGGCTTATTGTGCACATATGACAAGTCCACCTTTTCGATTTCTTGAAATGATCGGTGATCAACTTCGGGTAAGTTTTTAATTACCAGAAAATCAATATTTTTTAATAAATGAATCGTAATATTAGAAAAAATATTAAATAAACATTTTTCGTTCATAACAAAAAATCCTAGTGACACAACTACAGTGTGGCTCAGGTCAGGGAAAACTTTGAAATCAGGGGAAAAACAGGGAAGTTTTTTGATCAGGGAAAGTCAGGGAAAATTCAGGGGGTTTAAAAAAAATTTCAAAAGGCAGGGTATTCTGTAAGGATAAAAAATTCCAGGGCTCCACAGTCACTTTTGGTCACTTTTTTCTCGAATCACTTTTTAGTCAATTTTTTAAGATAAAGTTATTATAATCACTTCTCTACGAAACAAAAATTAACTGATGGGTTAATCACTAACGAATTCAGGTCTTTACATATTTCTTAATTTTTTTGAATTCCGTTGAAATATTTGAGGGTATTTTAAACAATTTCCAAACATTCTTAAAAGATTTTAATTATTTCAGGGAATGTCAAAGGATTTTAAAGATTTTAGAATACTTTTGAAAAACCAAGGAATGTTCAAGAGCTTTGAAGAGTTTTAAGGGATTTCAAAAGATTTTAAAGTATTTGAAATTTTTATGGATATCCTTAAAAGTTTCAAACCTTTTTAAATATATTTCAATAATTTGAAGGGATTCAAATGATTTTAAAGATTTTAGGGTATTTTTAAAAAACCCAAGGAATTTTTAAAAGCTTTGAAAATATGCAAGAGGTTTCAAAGGATTTTAAATATTGCAGGGTATTTTAAAAGATTCCCAGAAGTTTTCAATAGATTTCAATAATTCGGAGGTATTCCAAAAGATTTTAAATATTTTAGGGTACGTTTAAAACTGACAAGCAATTTGAAATAACTTCAAAAAGTTTCAAGGGATTTCAAAAGATCTGAATTATTTTTTAAAAGCCTCTAAAGTATTTTCAAGATATTTCAAAATTTCTAATAATTTCTAAGCTTATTAAGGGATTTGAAAAACATTTCATTTGGTTTTAAAAAGCTTCCTAGAATGTTGGAAGATATTAATCAATTTTATAAGACCTATAAGTTCGTAGGATATTTAAAAAGATGTGTAGGGTATTTTATAATATTTGCAAAGATTTCAATAATTTCAGCGCTTTTAGAAGCTCTAAAGGTATTTTAATCCATTTTACTAGAATTTCAGAAAATATCATCAAATTTCATAAAATTTTAAGGGATTTTATAATATTTTAATGGGTTTGAAAGAATTACAAAGATTGTCAAATATATCAATGTATTGCCAAAGATTATAAAGAATTAAAAAAAATTTCGGATATTTCAATGTAATTTCAAGAAATTCTTAAAAGCTTTTAAAAGATTCAAGGGGATTCAAAACATTTCAAAGGATTTGGTGAATGATTTGAAATATTGCAGGGCACTTTCAAAAATTCCAAGGAATTTGCAAGAACTTTAAAAAATTTCAAGGAATTTCAAAAGATTTTAAAAGATTTGAAATATCTTAGGATATTTTAAAAGATTCCAAGGGACTTGCAGTTCATTACAGTAATTAAATTAAATTTCAAAGGATTTCAAATATTTTAGGGTAATTTAAAAGATTTGGAGGCACCTTCGGAAGCTTTAAAAGGTTTCAAGGGAACTCAAAAGATTCGAAATACTCGTATTTAAAGAAATATATAAGGAGAGCGATTTAATTACCGAATTGTGACAGCATGGGGTATAAAAATGTGATGTAAAATCAGATGGTATTTTAGAGTCAGTTTTCAAAATTAAATTAGGCTGTGATAGCCTTCAGACAAATAAATTAAAAAATTATGAATTTATATTTCATTCTACTCAGTCAGAATTTTAGTTTTTAAATATTAATTTTCAAGGAAAATTAAAAATTAGACAGGGAAAAATCAGAGAAAAGTCAGCTAACTATTATTAAGTGTGACATAGGGCAAAATTCCTCATCTCCATTTAAAATGTTAGCAATTGTCACGAGTTCATAATTTTTTCTTAAACTTGAACTTCACACTGATCTAGAAGAACGTAAATATACTTGCAGGAAAATGGCTTGAGAAATGTTGCGATGAAGAAATGATAAAAGATCAAAGTTGTATTTCACAGATGAAAATTTCATAATATTTCTGATTTATTTATGATTTCAGATGGTTATGAAGTACTTTGGAGTGTATGAACTTCGTCTAACACAAGCATTTTATGACAAATTTACATCAAAACTGTGTGATAATAATTCTCTTCTTCAGCCTGTGTGCAGCAATATTTTGTTCATCATTACTGGTTACAGTCCAAATCAACTAAACTTGGTAATTTTTGACAAAAAAAAAACTTGCGAGGGGTAAACAACTCTTGTAATTCACTGGCCGAGTAATTCACATTTAATCCGGTGTAACTACAGTAATTCGAAGTAACACCAGTATTCCAGATTAATCCACTTTTGCTCTGAAGTAATCTACTTATAATCCCGAGCAATCCACTTGTAATCTTTTGTAATATACTTGTTATCCTGAGTAATCCATTTGTAATCTAGTTATAAATTGGAGTAATTCAGTTCTAATCCGAAGTAATCCACTAATAACCTGGAGTAATTCAATAAATTCGGATTAATCTCAGTATTCCGGCGTAAACCACTTGTAATCCGGTGTTATTTAAGTAATTTGCAGTAGTACCAGTATCTCAGAGTAATCCATTTGTGATCCAGTTCCAATTTAAATTAATTCAGTTTCAATCTGACGTCAGCCACTTGTAATCCGGAGTAATTGAACAAATTCAGAGTAATCTTAGTATTATGAAGTAATACACTTTTAATCTAAAGTAATATACTTGTAGTCCATAGTAAACCAATTGTAATCTACTTATAATCTGAGTAATTCAGTTGTAATATAAAGTAATCTATGTGTAATTCAGAGTAATTCAACAAATTTGGTGTAAACCCAGCATTCAGGAGTAATCCACTTGTAATTCGCTGTAATTAAAGTAATTTGGAGTAATCACAGCATTCCGGAGTAATACACTAGTAATTTGAAGTAATCTACTTATTATCTGAGTAATCGACTTGTAATTCAGTTTTAATCTCAAGAAATACAGTTCGAAGCTGGAGTAATCTACATGTAATCCAATGTAATCCAGCGTATTCCACTTGTAATTTGGATAATTCGGAATAATTTAGGTAATCCAAGTACTTCACTGGTAATTCAGCGTAATCTAAGCTATAATCCAGGGGCATCCAATTGTAGTCTGGATAATTCGTAATAATTTAGGTAATTCAAGTAATTAACTTACAATCCGAAGTAATCCAGTTATTTCGCAGTTATTTATATATGTGATCTAAATAGTTTTCCAACAATTTTGTTTCAAATTTGTTGTTTTATTTTTTTGGTAATGTCTTCTTTTATTTTTTTGAAAACTAATTTGCCTAGCTAAAAATTTAACGATTTTTTTTCATTTTTCCATTTCATTTTTGATTCAAAATTGATCTTTTTTAGTTGAAAATCGACGTCTTTTGTTGAAAATTTTGTTGGGTAGAAATTTAGTCTCCTTAATTAAAAATTCATGATTTTGGTTGAAAATTTTACTATTTCATGAAAAACTAATCTACTTTGTAAGAAATACAATAATTTTGCTAAAAAATCACTAATTTGGTTAAAAATACAATTGTTTTTCTTCGATAAAAATTACTGTATTTTGTTGAAAATTCGTTTTTTAAACAAAATTAAGATTCTTACTTGAACATTCATCTTTCTGATGAAAAAATGAACTTTATAGTTGAAAAATCGTTGTTTTTTTATAAAAATTCACATTTTAACTGATTGAAAATTTAATTATTTGGCAAAAAGTTTATCTTTTTTAGTTGCACATTCAACTACTTGCTTGAAAATCCATGCATTTTGTTGAAAATTCGTGTTTTTGGTAGAAAATTAATCTTCTTTGTTAAAAATTTATTTCTACGATTGAAAATTCAACTACTTGCATGGAAATTAATCTACTTTGTTGAAAATTAAATAAGTTTGGTCAAAAGTATCCTCTGTGGTTGAAAAGTCAACTATTTTGTTGAAAAATCGTCTTTTTACTTGAGGATTCAATTATTTTCTGGAAAATTCATCTTTTTTGGTTGACTTCAACTGTTTTTTATCTAAAATTAAAATTAGTTTTTTATTAAAATATCAACTATTCCGTTTTGCTTTAAGACATTATTTCTTTTGGATATAAATTGATTTGCTTTGTAGAAAATTCAATAATTTCTCTGACAAGTCATTTTTTTATTAAAGATTCATTTTAGTTGACAATTCATCTCTTTGTCTGAAAATTAAACTACTTTTTTGAAAAATCATTGTTTTTTGATTGGAAATTTGTTTCTTTTTTTGAAAATCTTATTATTCCATTTGAGGATTCGTCAATTTATTTAAAAATTCATATCTTTGATTGAGAATTTAACTATTTCGTTGAAAATTCGTTTTTTTTTGTGTTGAAAATTAATCTTTTAACTGAAAATTCAACTATTCCATTTTTGCTGGAAAATGTATCTTTTTTGTTCAAAATTCAACTTATTGGTTTAAAAATGATTTATTTCTTAGTTGAACAGTTAAATACTTCGTTGAAAATTCGTCTTTTTCGATAGGAAAATAATCTTTTAGTTTGAAAATTCGACTATCTGGTTAAAAGTTCATTTATTTTATCGAAAATTTAACAATTCTGTTAAAAAGTAATCCTTTTTCGTTAGAAATTATTGTGAGTCTTGTTTCTGTAGAGTAATCCACCGTAATTTTATGTTATCGAGAGTAATCCTATATAATCTGGAGTATTCTTAGGTAATCTAGAGTGATTCTGTATATAAAAGTAATCCAGGGTAATATGCGATATAATCCAGAGTAATCTTCGTTCGCTGGACCACATATTAGGAGTTGTTTCCCCATTGAGAAAATATTTGTTCATAAATGAATATTATTATTTATTCAGAAGTATAATTTTTTATCCTTTTTCAGACTTTGCTTTCCACAATATTAGGACATACACCAGCGGGTGCTTCTGTAAAACAGGCAGTTCACTATTCTCAACTCATGGAAAAAAGTATATTTATTTTCCTAGTATATATTGAAATCATTCTGATAATTCGAAGTTTTTATAATTTTAATAAACTATTTTTTATAGATTATTTTAGGCAATATAACTACGGCTTGTTTGGAAATTTGAAGAATTATGGACGATTGTCACCTCCAGAATACGATTTGAGTCGGGTGATAACACCTGTAATTTTACATTATAGTGTCAATGACTGGCTTGCACATATAAAGGTTCCTTTTTTTAACTTATATTTCAAATCTAATTTCCGAAATATTTATAATTAAAGGAAATGTTTTATTCCCTTTGAAAAATATCTGCGTGGAGAATTACATGAAAACTCAAAAGTGATATTTTTTTTATTTTAATTTTCAGGATGTGGATAACCTTTATAATAAACTAGGAAATCCTGTCGCCAAAATCCGAGTTCCTCTGAATGAATTCAACCATTTGGACTTCCTGTGGGCAAAAGATGCAAATACGTTGCTTTATGAGGAAATTTTGAGTTTTATGTCTCGTTATAAAGAAAAAGCAATTTAAACAAAAATGTATGTAATTATATGAAATAGAAGAGCTGTGATTTTTTAATTAAATTTATTAACATTTTCAATAACTCAATATTTCAACATCCCAATAAAGTCTAAATGATACATTTAAAATTAGGCGAATTTTATAATATTGTTAAAAATAGTAAGTTATTGACATAAATGATAAAATATGATGCATTTTTGACTACTTTGAAGTGTTTCGTCATTTTTGTTTAGAAGATTTAGAAAAAAAATCTTATCACTGCAGTAACTTATCAGAGGAATGTGAAGTGACTCATGGACCAAAATGATAATGAACCTTTATTCCCTTCAGTATAATACAAACCAGATCATTTATTACAGAACAATGATTCTTTTCATTGACAGCTGAGTGCTTTTCAATATTTATCCATGACGATGATATATTAATATATAAAATAATAAAATACATTCATTATTATAAAATAAAAAATATATACTTGGTTAAAAAATAGATATTCCATATTTTCTAGAAAACAATACTTGGACACATTTTCATTCTATGTGCAGAATGAAATATTTGTTATTAGATAGCAAAATTCAAGATAACGAAATAAAAACATCATAAATAGCGATATGGAAGAAACTTCACCTAATAGAGTATTATCTCCATAATCAAACACAATTATCAATTCAAAGTTTGACAAGTAATCTGAGGAAAATGAAGCTCACTGAAAGTAAAATAATTATTTCAGGAATTTTTACTCTTTACTGTAATTATTTATGATTTATAAACTTTGAAAAATTCATATCCGAATCGTTCAAATAAACTTCCAGTTTCGTACAAAAATATAGAAAAATGTAAATATAATAGCAGCAGTACAACGAAAATTGTCCAAATTTGGCTCAATGATCTAACAATAGTGTCAGAATCTGGCACCAAATATTTTCCTTTTTTTCATACATAAAACGGGCTCTTATAATTTCCAAATCTTAAAAAAAAAATTTGAAAAATTTGAAAATGAACATAATGACGGCTGTTCTTCTGAACAAAATTGTTATTGATTTTTAGAATATGCTGTTAATTTTTCATTTTTTTCAAGTATCTTTTATGGATTTGGGACAAGTAGTAGAAAAAATTACACTTTCGATGACAATAGTAACTTCAGGGGAGTCGGATTGCTTCTGATGTTACTTTTGTCATCGAAAGGGTTCCTTTCTTCTTCCACTTGTCCCGCTGTGCCGCCCACGTGCCAACACTGATTAAACTCAGAAATATTCAAAATGATATTTCCTCCGTAAAATTGATTTTATCATAAATTTAATTATTGAACTGCACTCGCATAATAAAACTGCACATTTGGAGTAATTGAACGGCTTCCTATCTTCATTCGTAAAAAGTAAATTATTGAACATTTCAGAATTTTGCAAAATGTATTGACCCCTTTCTGGGAACAGGTGAAAGTTGACGCTTGAAAAAGGAGTCCGAAAACCCCTGTTTTTGGGATATTTTGTGCTGCAATTATTGACAAAAAATTTTTAAGGCTAAAAGTGAGCATATCGTTGAATTCGGAAGACTTTAAGCTTTCAGATGCGTTTTACTAAACAATTTGGATATTTTTTTGAGCGAGTTGCAGGAAATAGGAGGGAAATTCGGTTATTTGGAGGGATTGTCGAACCGGAAGTGGACGTTGAAGATAGCTTGAATAACTCACGTGCCCGCAGAGTGCGTAAATAAATATTGCGTTTTGCATGACCTGCGCAGCGTTTTATCTGCGGAACGCGGTTCACGAGGTCAACAATGATGGAAGAGTCACTTTCAGTTATGTACAGATTCAGTCGAGTTGCCTTTCCGATCACCAAGGTCTGCTTGGAAAAGTCTGCTTTAAGTGCTGCGACAGGATTTCGATCCTTTCGATAGTGAAAGTCAATCATGGTCTCGTATGGGCCCATTTCCACAATTCTCGTCTTGTTGACTTTTCTGCAAAGTGCCAGAACCTGGACCCCTAACACTCTCAGCAACTACTTTGAGAGTCCACGAAAAAATTTGGTCTGTAAATCCAAAAATTAATTATTGAATATTATTAACTCATAACAAAATAATTATTGAAAAAGTTGTTTAAAAATAAAATATTAACAGTGCGGATTACAAGGCTGCATTCAGTTGAAAAGTGCAATTTTTGTCTCTTAAAGTGGGTACACACCATAATCATTTGACAACTGCTCTTGACGATTTACGATGATTACATCATTTTTTTTGCTATCATGACTTTTTAAATTGAAGGATAAAAAGTGGATACAGGCACTATAAGTAGTTCACAACTAAATTTACTACGGTGAAATTACATAATAGAAAAATAATTTTTTTATTTTTTTATTTTTTTGTACAATTACAATCACATTCACGACTTTTAATGCAGTTGCAACCGGTTGTAAGTTTTTATTCCAATTTTGTTTACCGGTTGGCATATCTCTTTAAAATTTATTTTTTTTAATTACTACTGGGGCGACTGTAAAATCCCGAAAAATAAAATTCCCGGGGCTGTAAAATTCCCGAGTAATGAAATTCCCGAAATAATAAAATTGCAAAAATCTAAAAATCCCGAATTGGAAAATTTCTGAATAATAAAATTCTGACAGTTTATAATATTACTGAATTTGAAAATTCCCGAATAATAAGATTCCTGACAGTAAATTACCGAATATAAACAATTAAAAAATTATTGTTCATTAAATATTATTTATTTATTAAAAGTAGAATAAATTAAATATTTGTATGAAAGATAAATTTTTTCTCATGAAACGTGCAAAGTTTGCTTAGAAAATGTTATAAGGTATGTGGAAAATGTAGGGAGAAACTTTTATTTCTTTCGAAGCGCACATGTTTTTAAATTTACTTTCTTATACAATTTTAAATTCAAACAATAATTTAAAGAACCTTTTTAAATTAAAAAAAATCTCTTCGAATAAAATATTTGATGATTTTATTTTTAATAAATAAATAATATTTAACGAACACAATTTTTATAATTGCTTGAATTCGGATATTTTACAATTTGCCAATTTCCTATCGGGAATTTTCGAAATCGGTAATATTAATTAACTGTCGGGAATTTTATTTTGCCGGAATTTTCCAATTCGGGATTTTTATATTTCGAAAATTTTACAGTTTCGAGAATTTTATTTTTCGGGCTTTTTCAGTCGTCCCTTTCTACTTTAAGGAATTCTAAATAAATTTACAAAATTTCTTTTCCCATTAAGTTTTTTTAATTCGCAAATAATTTAATGGCTTTGACTATTTGTGTGGGACGACTCTAAAGATCCCGAAAAATTAATTTCTCGACACTGGAAAATTTCAGAAATAGAAAACATGCCAAATATAAAATTCCTGAAATTACAAGAATTCCGAAAATTATAAAATGGGACGACTTAGAAATCTCGAAAAATAAAATTGCCCCCAATGTAATATTCCCGAAAAATAAAATATTCGAAATAGAAAATTCCCGAAATTATAAAATTACCGACAATTTAAAATTCCCAAAGAATAAAATTCCTGACAGTTTGTGATATTGCCCCATTGAGAAATTCTCGATACTAGAAAACTCCCGAAATAAAATTGCCCACACAGAGAAATTCCCGAATTATAAAATTTCGGACATTTTTTTTACTTCATGTATTATTCATTATTAAAATAATTTTGTTCATTATTTATATTTGGGAATTTTACGATTCAGCGATTTTCCTGTGTCGTCAATTTTATTTCAAGAATTATTATCTATGCTGGAAAATGTTCAAATTTGGTTTTATTATAAACTTTCGGAAATTTTCCTGTTTCAGAATATTAAATTATCGGCAATTTCATAATTTGGGGATTTTGTTTTCGAAAAGTTTCTTTTTCGCGAATTTTACAGTGTGCGGAATTTTTTTCAAAAATTTTCAGCCCTCCCTATGAAATCTCCGACACTGGAAAATTGCCGACACATACAAATTCCCGAATGTAACAATAAAAAAAATGGTTAAATAATAACATAAGAAATAATAAATGAAATAAAACAAATTTACTTGAAGAAAATATTTTTTATTTTATTTACTATTTATTTAGTATTAAAACAATTTTGTAATTCTTTAGATTCGGGAATTTTATAATTAGAAAATTTTCTTTTTTGGCAAATTTGTAGTTTTGTATATTTTATACTGGGGGAAATTTGATTTCGGGAATGATCTATTATTCCGCAAATGTTCAAATTCCATAATATAATAAACCGTCCAGAATTTTCTAATTCGGAAATTTTTCATTGTCGACAATTTTATAATTTCGGGAATTTCCTATCTCGAATATTTTCTTTTTGGTGAATTTTACAGGATTTTTCAGTCGTCTCATAGGAAATAAAGGAATTACTGGAAAATCCCTGAAAATAAAATTTCCGACATTGTGAATTTCCCGAAAGAGAAAATATTCGAAATAGAAAATTCCAGAGATTATAAAATTGCCGAAATATAAAAATCGCGAATTGAAAAATTCACGAACAGTTTATAATATTACCGAATTAGAAAATTTCCGAATGATAAAATTCCCGACAGTTTGCAAACTGTACTTTTGCATTAAGACATATTTTGTTTAATATTTGTTACTTCAGATATAAAAACAATAATGTAAAAAAATACATTGAACATCAATTATCTTGATCAAAATATTTCATTTTTGTGTTTCTAATTCGGGAATTTTATTCTTCGGTATTTTTCAGTCATCCTTTTTCAATGAATAAAATGATTTTTTAAAAAGACAATTTTTTAAATTGTTTAATTTTGATAAATTTCTAGTGTTATGAATTTCGCAGTGTTGGATATTTTACAATTCGGTAATTTTTTATCGGAAATTTTCTTTTTCGGAAATTTTCCACGGTCGGGATATTTCATTGTCCGGATTTTTCAATCGTCTCGAAATAAAGAATAAAATAATTTTATTTGATATTTTACCGTCGTCGACAATTTAATAGTGACGGATATTTTATAATGTTGGCAATTACTTCGGGAATTATCGATCATCGGGAACTTTCAAATACGATAATATTATAAAATGCCGAAAATATAATTCTTCGCGAATAAAAATTATTAAAATTCTACAATTTCATAAGAAATTATTTTATTATCTCCTCTTTCAAAATTAGCAGCAAATACACCCTTATATACAATTCGAATAAAAAATTGCTTAGAAAAATGTATTATACTTTTTTATACTGGTTTGCAATTTATTTCTATTGCGCTTTGTCCATAAATGACGTTACGCTTTTTTATATACACAATGACTTGTTAATAATTAATGTTCTCTGTATTTGTAGTTTATTTGAATAAAATTAACGACCCGTATACGATTTTTTTATTTTCGTATAATCGGTTAGGCCAAAAAAACTCAAAATAAATAGATTTGTTAATAATTGCGCTGAAAAGTTTCTTTGTGTCATTACGAACAAATTAAAAAAAAATCAAATAATTGCTCACCGTTAGGCAAGTCGATTAAAAATTTTCAAAGAAAAAAAATTGTTGTGCATACAAAAACATATTTTTCCCATTTTTTTCGTCGAAATATAATATTTCAAGAAATGACAAAAAATGCAATTTTTGTTAAATTGTACCTGCAGTTGCCAAAAAGAATGTTTTTCGTTTTTTATCAATCGATACACTCTTTAATAAATTAAGAACATACGTACATATTTTTAAATTTCAAAACAAAAATTTCTATTTTTGCGGATTCTGAAACATGAGCTATTTATACACAAGATCCGTAAGAAATAGACTCCAGGTTTAATTCAACGAAAATTCATTTTTTGAAATATTATATTTTGACGGAAAAATTTGTTCTTGCTTCCTTCCCCTCTAAGGTTATTCTCTTCCATAAACTTTACAAAAAAAAAATTGAAAAAAAATTTGTTCTATTGTTTACGGATCCTGTATAAACGGTTATTTACGGATCTTGTATAAAAATGGACCATGTTTCAGGATCCGTGAAAAAATAGAACAAAATTTTTGTTTGAAACTTAAAAATATGTACGTGTTTACTTAGTTTATTAATAATAACAACAAAAAGTAAAAAAAATGAATTTTTTTTTCATATACTTTACCCCAAAACAATTTGAGAAAAAAAATTTTCATACCAAAAAAATTTATAGAATTAAAAATTTGAAGATTTTGAATCGTCTCGCCCAGCAGTGAGACATTTTTTGAATTTTGTTGTTGTTGAATTGCTTCCTAATGCCACGAAGAAACTTTTCAGTGCTCTTACCAATGAATCTAATCATTTTGTGTTTTTTGGGCGCACCCTACTGTATTATAATTTTTTTTTATTATATGGGGTAATCAATATTTTGAATGTGGGCCCTCTGATTACTCGAAATAATAAAGTTCAAAATGTAAATAACTTCTTTTATTTTTTAGTATCAGCTAAACGTATTATCGGAGTATAATATAGAACGATACGTTTTTCCTGACGTTCTCACGACTTTTGAAGCAGATTTAAAAGACGAAATTAATGATGTGGAAGGGACAATTCTTTATAGAATGTCGGAGGGGCCAAAATCACCAAAGGCGGAAGGAAAAAAGCCGGTTCTTTTCCAACACGGAATTCTTTGTGACTCGGACCCTTGTGTTGTGAATAAGCCTCAAATCGCAATAGGTATTTAATCACAAAATTAAAAACAAAAGAATAAAAAATTAATTTTAAAAAAATTCCTTCTGATAGCATATATCCTTGTGGACCAAGGATATGATATTTGGTTGGGAGTAAGCAATTCTTCCATGGCTGAAAATATGACTTCGTAAGTATCAAAGTACGCCTTAATTATTTTCTTCATGACTTATTTACTTTTTCCAAAAAACTTTATTATTAGAGAGCAACCATTAATTGCGTAAGCCTTTTTAGGAGGGGAGAAGGGCCCCGATTTTTCTTCTAATCCTTATCTTGGGGGAGGGGAGTCCAAAGCATTTCTTACGTAGGTTTTCTCTTTTTATTAATTTTTTTAAAATATACTAATTGAAATCTGTTTTGTCTGTTGAAATTTCTATGTATAATATTATAGGTACACCTTTCACCCTTTGAAATCCTGTGAATTCTTCTGTAAATTTTGTAAATCCCTTTAAATTCTTATAATGATGTGAATATTCCTTGAAATCTTATGAATTATATGTATATCGTATATAATCTCTTAAAATCCTTTTAAAACAATTGAGTTTCATGAAAATCCCTTGAAATCCTTTAAAAGGTTTGAAAGTCCCATAAAATTATTTGAGGTTATTCCTTAAAATCGGTTACAATCTTTGAAGTTTCATGAAATATTTCAAAGTATTATGAGATCCCTTGAAACCCCTATAAAATACATTGAAATCATACGAAATCCTCCAAAATCCCTGAAAATCCTTTGAAATTCTTTTACATCTTATGAAATCCTTTTAAATTCCGTAAAATCATCGAAACTTCATTAAATCTTGTAAACTCCGTTAAAAATCTTTTAAATATTGGATTTTTAAATCTAATGAAATACTTCAAATCACCCAACATCTGCAAAATCAAATAAAAGTCCTTGAAATCATCGAAACACCTTTAAGTCTCATAAAATCTGTTAAAACCCTTTAAAATTTTATAAAATACCCTCAAATCCCATTAAATTTTCGAAGTCCTAGTAAAAACCCCTGACATCTTTCAAAATTCGTTAAAATACTTCGGTGTCTCTTGAAATCCTTTAAAATCCTGCGAGTCTTTTGACAATTTTGTAAATCCCTTAAATTTTTATAATTATATAAATATACCTTGAAATCCTATGAATTTAATTGATATCGTACAAAATCTCTTAAAATCCCTTCACAAAAATTGAGCTCCCTGGAAATCCTTTTCAAACTGTGGTAATCCCATTATATTCTTTGAGATTTCATGAGATATTTTGAAATTCTTGAAATCACTTAAAATCTTCAAAATCCACTAAAACCTCTTAAGATTGGTTGAAATCCTTGAAATTCCATGAAATATTTTGGAATATTATGAGATTCCTTTAAAATCTCTTTAAAATTCGTTGCAATTAAGGGTGTGCAAAAAGCTCGAAACTTCGAGTCGAGTCGAGCAGACTTTTTTCGAGTCGAGTCGAGTCGAGCTCGAGCATGCTCGAAATGTCGAGTTTTCCAAATTTTCGAGTTCTCGAACAGTTTCGAGTTTTCAAAGACATTCGAGTACTCGAAAGTTTCGAGTTCTCGAAGACATTCGAGTACTCGCAAGTTTCGAGCTGCTCGAAAGTTTCGGGTTCTCGAAGCTTTTGAAATTAACAAGAATTTCTTCAAACCCGGTACTAGGGGTTTTTTTCGAATTGCTAACAGTGACTTTAGAATCAAAAGTAAGAATTCGAGAATTTTTGATCCGAAAAGGCGACTAAATTTTTTAGAATTTCAATAAATTGACAGATAAAAAGTTAATAAACTAACGGATTTCCATGAGACACAGTATACTAGAGTTTTTTTTCGGGCTTCTGATCATAAATTTAGTCGAAATTTATTATATTCAGGATGTCGTCAGTTTGTTGAATTTTTACAGAATTCGGTCATCGTTTTGGAAAAAAAATCTTGAATTTTTAAATTTTATTTCAAAGTCGCTGTTAGCAATCCGAAAAACCTCGTAAAATCGGGTTCGAAAAAATTCTTGTTAATTTCAAAAGTTTCGAGAACCTGAAACTTTCGAGCAGCTCGAAGCTTTCGAGTAGCTCGAAAGTATTCGAGTACTCGAAACTTTCGAATTCTCGAAGACATCCGAGAACTCCAAAGTTTCGAGTTCTCGAAGACATTCGAGTGCTCGAAAAGTTTCGAGCTTTCTGGAAAGCTCGATCTCGACTGGACTCGAACCGGATCGAGCTCAGCTCGACTCGACCCGGAAGCTAACAAGCTCGACTCGACTCGTTCGAACATCGAGTTTCGAGTTTTTTGCACAACCCTAATTAAAATTTTTAATAATTCTCTCAAATAAGTGGATATACTTTAGAATATTTTTTAATCTGTTAAAATCCGTTTAAGCCCTGAGAAATAATCGAAACAACTTTAAATTTCTTAAAACCGTTAAAATTCCTTAAAATACTTTAAAATCTTTGCTCATATTTTGAAATCCCATGAAATCTTTTGAAATCCTATAAATTCGCTTCAAATTCCTTTAAAATTCCCTGATATCCTTATACATTCTTGAAAATACTTCGGCATTTCTTGAAATCTTTTGAAATTCCGTGAATTCTTTTAAAAATTTTGTAAATCTCTTCTATTTTTATAATGATGTGAATATTGCTTGAAATCCTACGAATTTAATTTTTCAGATTCCGTGAAATCTTTTGAAAACCTTGAAATCTTCAAAATCCTACAAAATAAATTGAAATTCTGTGCAAAATTACTTTATATTATGAGATCCCTTGAAATCTTTGAAATCCCTCTAAAATTCATTGAAATCTTTAAAGTCCTTGCGAATCATTCCGAATCTCTTGAAATTCCTTAAAACATATTAAAATCTTTTAAAAGCCATTAAAATTACTCGAAATTCCTTAAAATCCTTTATAATTTTCAGAAATTATTTTAAATTTTGCTAAATCTTTTCAAATCTCGTTAACTGTGAAAGTGATTGATATATTCTTGATATATTGAATAAATAGTGGGAGGGTATACAATTTCAAAAATAATCCTAAGTTAATTGAATTTTTAATAATTAATTTTTCAGGGGTGGTCCATTAAAATTCTTTAATATGAGTTTTTGAATTGAGTTGATTATTTTGACTCTCTTACTAATGTTTTAAAAATATTAATTTAAAAAAAAAGGTCTCAGTAACTACTCTAGGAAAAGTTACATTCGAAATGATCCATATAGTAAATTTATAGAATATTTCAAATATTTGGTTCTATTTCAGAAGAATCATCCTTACGTAATTAACGGATGTTCCCTTATCAATTAGATATTGAATTTGAACAATTTCTTTGCCATCGCGAACTTAACTTTAAATTATAAAAAATAGTTTTTCGTTCTTTTTCGAACGTTTTTCAAAATTGTCATTGCAGTCAACCTGATTTTGTAGCAGCGAGGAGGTGGAAAAAAGGAAATTGGAACGAGTGGCCAAATATATATTAGCAATAACAAAAGCAAATGAATTATCAGTGATGGGCCAGTTTAATGGATCCGTGAGAATTTTTGCAATTTCCTCTCCATTCGTTGAAAATAATGAAGAACGTCAGGTAAATAAATATTTACCAAAAAAATCCATTTAAAATACATAAAACAATAACTTTTCTTAGATTAATTATTAATTTTGCAATAACTTTTATATTAAAATGTTGCTTTAGTCCAAAGTTTCAAAGTGGTTGGAATATATACCCGGTGTCAAAATGGCGAAAAAATTGTACCAAAAAGGAAAAGACTATTTTGCAAGTACGTTTGTTACTCTCTATTATTATTATTAATAAAATTGGAAAATGTTTTTTTTTTATAATAAAAGTTATGATTCCAGAGGGTTATGACAAGGTTATGGAAGGTATTGATATTTTAGGAAAGAAAATTGACTACATTATGGATGATTCAACCATTAGAGACTTAAAGGTATTTGATTTTTCTACAACAATTATTTTTTCATACAAGATTCCTGTAATCGACATTGACCGACATCTAAATTTAGCTCGGATACGAACCCTCCGAAGGGTTAATTATTCCTGAAATCTGGAGTACACTTTCTCTGACATCTCTTGCAATCCCATGCCATTCTTTGAAATCCCACGCGATCTTTTACAATACCTTGTAGTTTTGATTGCATGAAGCAATGTTTTTTATAAACTATTTAAATAATTTAGAAAAATTATAATTAAAGAAAATAAAGAAATTAAATGTAAATAAATAAAAAAAATATTCTCGATAATGATTATAAGAAAATCAGTATAGAAATTAAGAATGTTAAAATATCGAAAGACTTGATGCAAACATTATAAAGATTCCCAAACATAACAGGGGTTTTTAAAGGATTCTAAAAGATGTCCACGGATTTCAGGGAACTTCGAAACATTTCGAGGAAGTTTGGAGGATCTTAAGAATTTCCAAACATTCCAGGGGATTTTGAGGGTTTCCAATGGATTTCAGAATATTAAAAAAATTTGAAGGTTTTCAAAGAATTTCATAGGATTTCCAAAGATTTTAAGACATTTCTATTCAACTTTGGAAAATAAATTAAATTTAAAGCGATTCCTAGTGATTTCAAAGAAGTCAAGGGATTTCAAGGAATTTCACAAAATTAAAGGATTTCGAAGACTTGTAGGAATTCAAACGTTTTTTTTTTAGAGAATTTTAATAATAAGTTCAATTTAGTTTGAGCCCCCGACAATTTCCATGGATTTTAGGCGATTTCGTCAGATTTTATAACAATTTCAGGGGACTATAAAGATTTCCAATCGTATGAGAAGGTTTTAGGGGTTCCAAACGATTTTAACAGATTTTGAGGGACTTCCACGGATTTGAAGGCTTTTAAAAGGGTTTTATGGAATTTCTAAGTATTTTTACTAATTTTAAAAGATTTAATTGATTTTTAAGAGATCAAAAATATTTCCACGAATGTCAAGGAATTTCGAAACATTTCAAGGCATTTTAGAGGATTTTTACTTTTCTCCAAATATGCCAAGGGATTTCAAAGAATTTTGTAGGATTTCCAAATATTTCAAGGGATTACTAGTGAACTTTGGAAAATAAATTAAATTTAATTTCAAGGAATTTTTAGCAATTTCCAAGATTTTAAGGGATTTTTAGGTATTTCAAGGAATTTCACAATATTTAAGGATATAATCAAGTCTCCAATGATTTCAAATGATTTTAAAGAGATCTAGGGATTTAAACGGGATTTTCAAGAGAACTTGAATAAATAAGTTTAATTCAAATTTTATTGAAGGACTTCAAGATTTTAAGGTATTTCAAGGGATTCTAAAGGATTTTAAGAGATATACAAAACGCCAAGGGATTTCAAAGTATTTTCTAGAATTTCCAAATATTTCAAGGGATTCCTAGTGAACTTTGGAAAATAAAAATCAAATTCCAAGGGATTTCCAGAGATTTCAAAGATTTCGAGGGATTTTAAGGTATTTGAAGGAGTTTCATAAGATATGAGGATTTTATTGAATCTCTAAGGATTTGAAGGGATTTTGAAGATTTCTATGGATTTAAATGGTTTCCTTTTAGAACTTTAATGAAAAAGTTTACTTTAAATTATATTCGACGGATTTTTAATAATTCATCATTTCTTTTATTGATTTTTACGATCTGCAAGGAGTTCAATGGATTTTAAGGGATTCTGAAGGATTTGAAATTTACAAAATTTCAAGAGATTGCCAGTGAACTTTAGAAAATAAATTAAATTAAATTAAATTTCAAGAGATTTCTAGTGATTCTAAAGATTTAAAAGGAATTTTAAGGTATTTCAAAGAATTTCACAAGACTTAAAGGTTTTTCTTGAATCTCCAAGGACTTGAAGGGATTTTAAAGATTTCTAAGGATTTTAACGTTTTTTCTAAAGAATTTAATGAATAAGTTTAGTTGAAGTAATATTTAAGGGATTAAAATTTATAGGACCTCTGGTTATTTTTAAGATTTTTGGGGATTTCTCACGTTACGAAGCCGTTGGCTATACACGGATTTCATGTTTATTCTTCGTTTTTTGCGTTTCTAATGAGTTGTTCTATAGTAAGTAGAATTTTCGACCACAAAAAAAGGCTTTAAAACATTAGTTGAATTTTCAACAAAATACTTACATTTTTAACAAAATAGTTCAAGTTTTAACCAAATATATTTCAGTTCTCAAACCAAAAAGATGAATTCTCAACGAAAGATTAAATATTTCGTATTTCATGTATGAATTTTCAATCCAAAAGGACGAATTTCCAACAAAACAGTTCAATTGTCGACTAAAAAAAAGACTCAACAAAATAGTTGAATAATTTCAAACCTAGAAAGATAAATTTTCACCAAGAATGTAATTTTTAATCATGATACATGAATTTTCCACAAAAAATTGAATTTTCCACCCGACACTAAAGTTTCAACAAAAAACTTAATTTTCTACCAAGTAATAATTTTTCAAATAAATAGCTTAATTTATAACCAAATATTTGAATTTTTTACCAAAATATTTGAATTCTTTACCAGTTAAATTGAATAAAAAAGACGGATTATTAACAAAATAGTTATATCCACAGCCAATAAGATCAATTTTCAAAAAAGATGACTAATTTTCTACCCAAAAAATAAGAATTTTCTACAAAGTAGTTGTATTTTCCACCCAACAGCAAATGGTTAAATTTTTTAACAAAATAGCTAAATTTTCAAAAGAAATAAGTAAGTTTTCAACCAAATATGGAATAGTTTTATTTCCAGTTAAAAAAATTAATTTTGAACAAAAAATAACTAAATTTCGACTAGTTAAATTCAATTAAAACAGTCGAATTTTTAACAAAATATTTGAATCCACAGCCAACAAAATGTATTTTCAAAAGAGAATAATTTTCTATCCAAAAAGACGAATTTTCAATTAAATACATGAATTTTACAGAAAAAAAGTTTAATTTTCCAACCGACAATATGAATTTTCGAAACAAAATTTAATTTTCCACCAAGTATGTAATTTTTCAAATAAATAGTGAAAAAGATCAGTTTTCAACTAAAAAAGATAAACTTTTAACCAAAAATGGAATAGTTACATTTTCATTTAAAAAAATGAAATTTCTTTCAGTTGAATTGAACTGATAAAGGCGAGTTTTTAACAAAATAGTTAAATCCACAGCCAACAAGATGGAAACAAATAAGATCAATTTTCTACCAAAAAAGACGAATTTTCAACCGAATGTTCAGTTGGTAAATCTTGCTAACGGAATAATAAAAAAAACATCCTTTATTAAAAAAGGATGTTCATATTTCCAAGAAAATGGCACAACTTATATCAACATTTTTTAATATAATTCAAGTATCATGACTATAGAATGAGTTCAGGAATGTTTCATATTTCGCAATACCGCGATGTGTAAAGTGATCTAATATGTAGAAAGTGAAATGGTGTGAGACCTAGTTGCGACTCATTAGCCTTTCACGTTCAGATAGAATTCAAATGCAGTAACGAGACTTCTATTAATTGTTACTTAATTCACGAAAATTAAATTCTCTTATTTTGTTTCAATATTAAAATGAAAGTTTCAAATGGATTTCAATCAATTATTATAATTAATTTTTAGCTTAATCTTATAATTATCGTTGAGACAATAATTTTTTTTGAAGAGATAGGCAAAATTAAATATTATCATGAGATCTTGAAAATTGATATAATAAAGTCGCTACCTGTGATTTGTGTGATATAATTAATATCAATAATTTCAGATCGATTCATCGTCAGGTGTTCTGATAATAATTTATTTTGACATTAAATTCAGTTTTAATGCAATTTTAATTAAGTGGGCGGAATTTGTAATAATTTTATTATTATGGGAGATTTGGTAGAATGGATATTAATTGATTGCAATTTTTAATTAATTATTGTCTAGTGTTTTATTTTTTATGTCATTTATAATTTAGGTATGACTTTAGTAATTGGATGACTTTTTCATTTTACAGAAAACAGTTCTAAAATCATGGGGATTTGTAACGAAAATGGTAGTTCCAACTTTAGGTGTTGATGATTTCTCGCAAATGATCGACCATCCGGATGTTAATTTAGATACTGTGAGTACTAACACAATTTTCGAAGATTCTGCATTCTCACATCACATATAATTGAAGTAAATTGCGAATTTTTAATTATGCCTCTTTCGTATTTTTAAAATTATTCATTTTTGTAGAAAACACACATTTGAAGAAATAGAAAACTCTACATGAATGCACATTGCACAGTTGGGTGGTCAAAAAATCCATGGACATTTTTTTTCTTGACTTTTGATCCATATAACCCTAAATTTGTTCGAATCTACAAAAAAACAAGTGTGTTTAAAAAAAATCATATTTAGAGGTTCTGCGAGCCCCATGAAGCTTAACACATATTTCCCATAAGAAAAAAAGACGTTTTTGTAAATTTTATTCAGAATCGTCTATATTAGATGAATCGAGTTCAAACTCAACATTTCTTTTCACAATTAGATATAGAATACAAATGAATAATTATTTTTCAAACATCACCCCCATAAGACTGTTTCAAAGGGTCCAAAAAAAACCCCATACGTTAGTTGAAAACAAGTTAAAACTTTATTTAACAACAATTCATTCAAACATTTATTTATAAATAGAAAGTAATAGTTTATGTATTGAAAATAATTTGTATTAAAAAAAATCGCAAGAAAACATTCGCGCCAAAAACTCGCAAAATCCCATTTTTCACTTATGGGGTTTTTTGGGGCCCTATAAAACAGACTTATGGAGGTGATATTAAAGAAATAATTACTCATTTGTATTCTTAAGCTAATTGTGAGGATGAATGTTAAGTTTCAACTCAATTCATCTAATACTAACGATTCTGAAAAAAATGTACAACTCTTTTTTTTCTTATGGGAAATACGTGTTAAACTTCATGAGACTTGCAGAACCTCTGAATATAATTTTTGTTTAAAAAAAACACATTTATTTTTTGTGGATTCGAATAAATTTAAAGACGATATGCATGAAATTTCGAGAAATAAATTCGACCACCCTAATGCACAGTTGTAAGAAAGAAGAAATTTTTAGTGTTATTTTTTCATAGAAAAATATACAAAAGTTTGTAGCTTATTGAAGTATACAATAATTATTGTAATATACATATATATTTTTAATTTGTAGTATTTACATTAGGGTGGTCCGAAAATGCATTGGAAATTTTTTTTCTCTGATTGTCATGCATATCCCTCCTGCCACCAAAAAAATTTTGTTCGAATCCACAATAAAATAAATGCAATTTTTTTAATATGATATTTAGACGTTCCGCAAGTCGCATGAAGTTTAACACGTATTTCCCATAATAAAGAAGGAAGTTTTTGTCAAAGTTATTCAGAATCGTTGATATTAGGTGTATCGAGTTGAACCTCAATATTTCTGTTCATAATTAGCCTTAGAATACAAATGAAAAATTACTTTTCGAATTTCAACCGCATAAGTCTGTTGTATAGGGTCCCATAAGTGAAAAATGGGGTTTCGTGAGTTTTTGGCTGTCATTATTATTTTTTTGCGGTTTCTATTAGTACAAATTGTTTCTAATACATAAAATATTACTTGTTACTGATAATTAGACGAGTTAATAAATTGTTTGAACAATTTATCATTGTTTATAGCACTTTTTTCTTTGAATAAAGTTAGAAAGTTGCATTTTTTTTTACCAAAAGGTTGCGATTTTTTCTGAAATATTCAGCTTTTCTTTGACTTTTTAGTTATGAAGAAGTAATAAATGAACATCAATAAGAATCATTTTTCAATCTGTATTACATTTTTTCAATTGAGTATTTTTACTTGCTAGTGCCTGAAAATTCGGGAGAAAAAAATTTGGACCACCCTAATTTACATTCAGAAGTTTGTTTTTATACTTTTTCCTTACAGAAATTTCTGATTTTTTTATTGCTATTTTATGAAGTTAATTAAAATAATAATTGTAAAAAAATACTTCTAAAACTTAGTAAAATTTGTTACAACAAAAATGGAACCTACCCGGCTGGAAATGTATTTTCACAATAAAACACAAAAAATTGAAATAAAGGTAAAGATTGTAATTTTCTGTACAAATTTATAAGTGTCTCAAAAATAGCAAACCATAATTTTTTCTTGTACATAGGTTTTTTCCATTATTTTACAAAAATTGTTATTGTAATTTATTGTATTTTATTGTGATAACGCATTTCCACCAGGGAAAGGAAATCAGCACTAAATATTTCATAACAATACTTTATTCTAGTTATTTGAAATTTTCTTTATACCTCATTTTTGTTAATGTGAAGAATAAATATTATTATGTGCGTATAGCTTTTTGCGTATTTTTACATTTATATTTTTTTATATAATTTATTCAATGGAAATTAAAATGGATATAATGAATAAGAGATTCACTATTTTTCAACTTTTATTTTTTTGTGTAGTTTAATTTTTTATCATTTCTAGAATTTTGTACAATTGTTTTGAAATTTGCATCTGAAGGAAGTTTTGAACAAATTTATAAATAATGAGAGGACTTTTCTTATGCATCGCATGGAAGATTTTTTACTCCTGTACATTTTTGTTATTTTTCTAAGTTTATAATCCATTTTTTCAAATAATGTTAATTGATTTGTATTTTTCCAATTGCTGTAAAACTTTTTTCTTTAAAAAATTTAAAAGACCCAACTGAATAGAAGTTTAATACTTTAAGTTTAGTTTCTCTTGTCACTTTATAGTTTTTGAATTGGGTACTTTATTCTTTGTACTTTCTGAAAAATATTTTCCAAAATAAAATAATTTTAGAAAATTGTCTTCAATTTTATTTTAGCCCCAGCTGATAAGAAAGTACGGGTACCATCCAGAATCTCACGAAGTGAAAACCGACGATGGATATTTATTAACTTTGCATCGAATCTGTGGAAAAAGTGAAAATCCGGTTTGTGAAGACAAGCCAGTAGTTTTTCTTCAACATGGAATTTTGACCAGTTCTTCTGATTGGGTAGTGATGGGCCCTTCAAATGGTTTAGGTAAAATTAAAACAGATCTACTAAAAAATTACAAAATTATCAAATTTTTAAGATTAATATAATGAAATTAATCCGACATTTTTCAAAAAACCAGTAAAAATGTCACAGAACGACTAATACCGAAGTTTTGTATTTTATAGAATCTATTATATAAAATAATAGAAAATCAAGGACAATATTTTTTTTTATAGATGAAAATTAATGTTTTAGCTTCAGAATTGAAAAATATATATATAATATTTATATGCAATATATAGACAATTAAACCGTTACATTTGGATCCAAAAATACCAATTTTCGACGAAAAATACTAACATAAACTAAATTTGTTCAAAATTGAAAATATTCTTTTAAATGTAACTATTTTTTATTAATAATAGTAATTTTAGACGAAAAACACTAACATACCTAACATAGCAAAAAATTGTTTAAGATTGTAAGTATTCTCTTAAACCTAATGTTTTTTATTTTAAATCATCGATTTCACAACCTACAATACGAAAAACACTAACGTAATCCAAATTTATTAAAACGTACTGAATCTTGCTCAAATTTTAATGATTTTCGTCTGAAAATATCAATTTTCTATGTAAAACGTCAACGAACCTTGAATTGTTCAAAAATGAATAATCTTCTTTGAAATCTACTGATTTTTAAATAGTAATTTCAATTTTCGACGAAAAACACTAACACAATCCGAAATTGTTCAAACTTGCAAGTTTTATTATTTTAAGCAAAAATCATTGGATTTAATTCTAATTATTTTTTATTTAAAAATACAAATTCCAGGTAAGAACGCCAACATAATCTAAAGTTGTTGCAAAATACCTTAAATACCTCGAAAAACAGTAATACATCCCAAAATTGATTAAAGATTTTAAGTCATATTCAAATTATAATGATTTTTGTTTGGAAATGACAATTTTCGATGTAAAACACCAACCTAACTTAAAATTGTTAAAAAATCATGAATCTTCTTTGAAATATGTATAATGATTTTTAAACAATGATTTCAATTTCTGACGAAAACCACTAACACAATCCGAAATGGTTCAAACTTGTATGTTTTATTATTTGAAAAAAAGTCATTGTATTCAAATCTTATGATTTTTTGTTGTGGAAAATACCAATTTTATGTGAAAACCACCAACATAACCTAAAGTTGTTGCAAAATTGTAAATCTTATTTTTAATCTTTTAAATATAATAGAATTGCAAATCTTCTTCGGACTACCAGAGATGATTTTTATTTTAAAATACTAATTTTTGATGTACGTAAAACGCTACCATAATATAAAATTGTTAAAATTTGTAAATTTGAAACAAATTTAGTGATATTAAAAATACTAATTTTATACGGAAAACACTAATATAATTCAAAATTGTTAAGAGATTCTTTAATCTTGCTCAAATTATAATAATTTTTGTTGTAAAATGCCAAGATTTTTTTAATAAAACGTTCACATAACTGAAAATTATTAAAATTTGTGAATCATCAGAATCGATTTTTTTTCAATTAAAAATACCAATTTCCGACGAAAAACACTAACATAATCCTAAATTGTCAAAAGTTTCAAAATCTTGTTCAAATTATGATGCTTTTTGTTTTAAAATACCAATTTCTGGTGTAAAACGCTATAAAAAACCTAACATTGTTAAAAGATTCTAAAACTTTGAAAACTTATGATTTTTGTTTAAAAACGCTAAAAGAAAAGGCTAACTAAACCGAAAAAGGTAATTTGTGGACAAAGTTTTAATCTTTGAACTCTTATATTTTGTGATTATAAAAATACCTATTTCCGGTGTAAAACGTTAATATGACCTAAAATGGTTGAAAATCGGGAATCTCGATTATAATTTATTTAAAAAAATGCAAATTTCCAGTGAAAAAACTAATACAATCAAAGAAATTTTTATATTTTAAATCTTTTTCGAAAATTTATGATTTTATATTAAAATTTTTGAAAAAGAAATATTTTCCAGTTAAAAGTACCAACATAAAACATTCATAATATGTACATAATTTATTAGATAATTTGAAAGTTTTAATTTAACCGAGCGAAAGTTTTATAGAGCACAAATGAGGCATATTATTTCTCAAGTTTATTCACCAAAAAAATCAGAGTTGCCCGATCTAAGTTAAACTTTAGCAACGTGTTCAGCTACAAATTTGACTTTTTTGAAAAAAAGATTTTTTTTCATCTCAAAAGAAAGCTTAGGTTTTTTGCTATAAGATCTTTGTGGATAAGAAGTGGGATTATTATTTTTTATTTATGAAAATAAGCAACTAGTGGTTTTTGAGAATATAATCAGCTATTTTTGCGATTCGTAACTCTTCGAATGGCGATAGAAAAATGTGTCCAGTATATTTTCGTAAAGGTTTTTTTACACCATTTCTATTGATCATAAGTATTTTTTATAGAAGAAATATGTGGCCTTAAAAAATAAAGGTCAAATATAAATTGAACTTTTTTCATACATAGACGTTGATAGAATCAGGATAGGATGACACCGGGAAGAGGAGATTGAAAAAGAAAGACGTGAATTTAGATTGACAAAGAGATAGAAAAAGATAGACGTCGATAGACGTAGGACAGGATGAGGTAAAGAAGAGGAGATTGAAAGAGATAGACGTGGATTTAAATTGACAAAGAGATGAAAAAAGATTGACGTGATTAGATAAAGGATAGGATGATATAGAGAAGAGGACATTGAAAAAGATAGACGAGAATTTAGATTTACAAAGATATAGGAAAAGATGATAGACGTGGGATAGGATGAGATAAAGAAAAGGAGATTGAGAAAAAAAGACGGGAATTCAGATTGACAAAGAGACAGAAGAAGATTGACGTGGATAGATATTATATATATATATATATATTAAACCTTAATTTTTGAAGGTCAAACAATTATTTTTTTCAAAAAATGCTCATGATCAGTGGAAAGGGCGTGAAAAAACCTATCGAAACTATACTGGAAACAATTTTTAAAAAAAATTTTTAAATAGGTTTATAGATTTTCTTGATTTGAAAAGAAGGAATTTTCTTAAATATTTTCTGCAGGTTACCTTTTGGCCGACGCAGGCTACGACGTCTGGATGGGAAACTCTCGTGGTAATACGTACTCAAAAGGTCACGTTAATCTTTCCACCTCAGATACAAAGTTTTGGGATTTTTCCTGGCACGAAATGGGCGTTTTTGATTTGCCGGCAACAATTGATTATATTTTGGAAATCACTGGCAAGAAGCAAATTTTTTATATTGGTCATTCTCAGGGAACCACGTCCCTTTTTGTTTTATTATCAGAGAAACCTGAGTATAATGACAAAATTATTAAAGCTGCTGCTTATGCTCCGATTGCTTTTACCAGCCACATGAGAAGTCCGATAATTAACTTCTTTTCTAAAATTTCTACTCCACTATATGTAAGTCTACAATTTAACAAATGTATTTATAAGATAAGTGTGAAACTTCCTGTTACCAACAATTACTGACAATCGGCAATTTACCGAAATTTACCGACAATTGGCTACTTACCAACAATCTAGAATTCGTATCCGTTAAATTTGATTGTCGATAAATGTCGGCAAGCTTGGATTAGAAACTGCCCAGAAATTTTTCTTAATATTTTTAAATATTTTTTTAGTATATGCTTCGATTCCTTCACGTTTATGAATTTTTACCAACAAATGCACTTCTCACGAACATTGGAAGGGATGCTTGTGAGGCTCGATCACTATATCAAGTTGTATGCAGTAACACACTTTTTATGATAACAGGATATGATACAGACCAACTAAACAAGGCAAGTTTTTAGAAAAATTGTTTAATTTTAGCAAGATATTATTTTCTTCATTGCATTTGGAGGTTATGCTTAAGAGTGGCGTTCGGCTCTGGTGGCGCGAAATTCAAATTCTGCTAAATACATTTTTTAAATAAAAAAGAAAACTGTTCATACTGTGATAATAAAATATTTTTACAATTGATTTTACAGACTATGGTTCCCATAATTATGGGCCACGTGCCAGCAGGAAGCTCTATAAAGCAGTTTTTTCACTTTGCACAAGAATTTAAATCGGGTAAGTGTAAAATATATTCTATTATGAAATACAATATAAAAATGAAGGTTATAATTTAATCTTTCTTTCAGGTAGGTTTCGTCAGTTTGACTACATAATGCCATTTTTCAATGAGCAAAAATATGGTCAACCAAAACCACCAGATTACAATCTGCAAAATGTAAAGGTTCCTGTAGCCATTTTTTATGCTGATAATGACCTTTTGGCAGATTATAGGGTAATTATATTTTATTTATTTCTATTCAATTCCTATTATCAGTTCTGCAATTATTAAAATATGCATTTAATGATTCAGGATATTGAAAAATTAGCAGGAATTTTGCCAAATGTACAGCTGTATTATAAAATTCCGAATGAGAACTTCAATCACATCGATTTTCAGTATGCAATCGACGCCCCGAAACTAATTTTCGAACCGACGATGAAGTTTTTCCGGACTGCGAAACATTAATATTTATCAAATTAGTTAATTAAATGATTAATTAATTAGTTATGAATTCAGAAAAAAATAACCTCTTGAGATTTTTTTAGAAAAGATTACTTTTTTCATAATATTGTGTCTTTTTTCTGCCATAGATGAATGAATAATAAAAAAATATAGAAACTCCTGAGTTCTTCTTTATTCATAATGTGTTCCCTTAAGGTTTACATGATATCTGTTTCTTACCAAATTATGTACATATTTTATAATATCTTATCCCTACTATTCACAAATATTTACATTAATTCTTATATTTAGATCCTTACTTCTATATTAAAGATAGCGCAGTTGCGAACGAGTGAGCGAACGATCAAAAGCGAAAGCGAGTGAGTGAGAGCGCATCCCCATCTTAATCTACTTATTTTACTACATAATCATTACTTACTTCTCTTCTACCTCAATTTTGCCATTTTTCCACATCCATTTTTTCTCATTCGACCCTCTAGCCCCCTCCAACTAATTCATTCACTCCTCACCCATTCCGTCCTGCCCTAGAATCTTTACCACAATCTCTTACCAGCTTCCTTTACCTTCCATTCCTCTCCTACATCCTTCCTATACATGCTCCCATGTTTCCTCCTCCAATTCACATATTCTGTACTTTCTGTTCTCTTCCTTTTCCCAATACATCCCCTCTCTTACCTCGTTTCCCAATCTAAATCTTGCTATTCTGATCCATCCTTTCTCTCTCCATTCCTTTTCTAAATACTTTGGTACTCCTTCCTTTTTTATCATCTTATACTATTTGTTATATTTTGATTCCTCAGTCATCCCCCATCTTTCCAATAATTGTCTTTCCCTGTCCCTTCTCTCCAATTCTTCATAGCTTATTCCATTCCCCTCTCCTATATCTCTAGCACTAAAGAACTTTCTTCTTTTTCCTATTTTGTTAGTTCTGTCGCTCTCCTTCTCCTATCTTCTACCTCCTTCAAACACTTTTTCGCTAACTCCCCTATCTTTCCCTCCCTTAGTTTCGACTCAAACTGCCATGCCCTCTTTCCTGTTCTAGCACTTAATTTATCCCTTTGCGCTTCTTCTCTCACCATATATCCATGCGTCCTGCAGTCTACCCCTAACGTCCACCTTATATACCTTTCTCGTAAACTCTCAATCTCTTTCCTTTCCTTCCAGTCCCATATCTCCGCTCCATAACCTAATACTGGCCATAACAGTGTATCAAATAACCATATTCACCTTCTCCAATCTTGTTTGAACCTTCTTTTTTAAATTTCTCATATCTGTTTCATTACCCCTGCTGTTTCTTTTCTATCCTTTCTCTTATATGAGCTCTATGTTCTCCATTTGTTTGCAAAGTATATCCGAAATATTTAAACTCCTTTACTTCTTCTAACTTTACTCCCTTCCATCTCCCATTCCATTCTCTCCTTCTTCCCCCTCCTTTTTTACACCTCATTATCTTTGTCTTTTCTACATTTAAATTCAATTTTTCCCCATCTAAGTATTTCTCTAATCTTGTAACTAGGCCCGCCATTCTTTTGAAATATATTTTCATACAGAAAAATATTCCTGAGTTATAGAAACATTAAATAATTATTTTCAAGCTATGATCAGGATTATTTTTCAACAATAACAAAAATTAATATTAGACTGATTATTTTGCAAAATTATATTTGTGGTATTTTAAATAATCTTTAGATTATTCTGGCATTTATAAAATAAATGAAATGAAACACATTATATCATCCGAAAAATGATACTTTATTGTATTTTATTGTGAAAATGTATTTTTGTCTGCAGGGAAATCGTCAAAATTTTTAACTTTTTTTCAATTCACTAATAGAATATTGCGAAACTAGCGGAAATTAATGCATTTAAAAACAGCAGATGAATTCTGCAATAACTAACATTTTAAAATGCTTTAGCCTTATTTTAAAAAGCGATTTTCTGTAGACGTTCAAGGACTCGTTAGGAAAAAAAATCAAAAAAGGACTATGGACTTTTTATGAATTTATTATCAAAATACTAAGTTTAAAAGGCAGAATTTGTACAAATTTCTAATACATAATCGAAAATCCATAGAAAATAATTATTAAATAATATATTAACAAAATTAATTTCTTCATATGAACAAAAGAATATTAATAAATTTTCATTATTCTAAAAGAGGTTAGAAATTATAAAAAATGTAAATTTTCTCTGTTTAAAAAAATATATATTATGTGAATACGTTTTGCGTGATTTACCTATGTAACCCCTTAAATCTACCTACTTAAATCTACTTAAATCTAAATTATATTACCATCTTAGGCACTTCTAAGTATGGTGTTGATCTATTGCCCATCTTGCCATACGCCCAGGGGGAACTCGAGTCCGTTGTGGAGAATGATCAGTGTAA